>JAGFMF010011802.1:6851528-6869145 GCA_019455555.1 Galemys pyrenaicus | reverse complement strand
AGTTTTTCATTTCTGATTGCTGAGTAGTATTCCATCGTGTATATGTACCACAGCTTCCCGATCCACTCATCTGTTTTTGGGCATTTAGGTTGTTTCAATAGGGAAGACCTGGAAACAGCCTGAGCTATTCTTAAAGTAAAGAGATTTAGGAGGTAATACAGGTGTGACCCATGTGACAATAAGTTAGCTAGTATAATGTTTAGGGTGAATCTGAAGTCAGATTTGGTTCAAACTACAACTTGACTAATAAGATACAGTGTCTTCACAATTGCTTCCCCCATCTGTGCTTCAGCCTCCATCTGCAGGGTATGATGCTAACAGCCAACACTACTGAGACACTGCTAATACACACCTGCAGTTATCGTTACAGTAACTCAATGAGGTAGACACTGGTATTGTTTTCACTTCAGATATAAGGGAACAAACGCATGCAGTGATTATATCATCTGCCAAAATTCATACAATGGGTTACATTACCTGCCCAAGTTCAATGTCCACTGCAACCTGCCAGCACTCTGCTCACTCACTGAGGACTTAGATGGTATGTCAAAAGCACTTAAAATATGCCTGGAATATCATCATGCTTTGGGAGAGCTATGAATAGAACTGCCTGGCCAGAAATAAGGGACCATGATGTTCAACAGACAGAGGAATTGGTGAATGAAAATTAGAAAGTTTTGGATCTTCTACAATAAGCTGTGAGAAGCAAGAAAAATTACAACAAATGGGGGAGGGGCAATGAAAAGATCTTGGCAATGATGTATGTGGAAAGTGAAAATGTCGTGAGCAAGCATTAGAGTTTGGAAAATGAGAAGGCAAAAGCACACGAGGGTGTGGTGGCTATTGAGTAGGCAGACACTTTGGAGAGGTAATTCAAGAGAAAGGGACTTAAAGATGACTCCTTGAACTACAGTAGGTGAGGATAGAAGCATGTCTTTAAAAGTTGGCAGAAGGTCTCAAAAAGACCAGAAATAAGTGTTAGTGAGGACGTGGAGGAAAAGGAACCCTCTTACACTGTGGTAGGAATGTAACTGGTCAGCCCCCATAGAAAACGGCATAGAGGTTTCTTAAAATAATGAAAATAGCTGTACAATACCCAGAAATTCCATTCCTAGGTACCTACCCAAAGAATGCTACAACACTAATTTGAAGGATATATGTACTCCTATATTTCCTTGCAGCCCTATTTATGACAGCCAAGTTATAGACAGTACCCAAGGACAGAGGAGTAGATCAGAAAAATGTGATACACACACACAGAATGGAATTCCACTAAGCTATAAAATAAGGATGAACTCCTGCCACTTGAGACAACATGAATGGAACTGGTAAAGATAATGCTAAGTGAAATAAATCTGGAGGAAGAAAGACAAATAGAGGATGGTGTCACTTAATGTGGAATCAGAGAAACATAACAAAGGGCCTGTGAAAATCAAACCAATAATAAAACTCTTAACATCTGAATACAAAACTGAGGCAATAAGAGGAGGAGGAGGGTGGCAGGGTGGCAGTGTTGGAGGGAAGGGAATCAATGGAACATGGTAGAGAATTGTTGGGGCAAGGAGTGAAAGTATAAATTTGTAGAGGTTTGAAACTATAACTCCTGGAACAGATATTAAGATGTAAACATACTTCTCAATAAAAATAACATGGAGGGCCTCCCTGGGGGCACAAGGGGTTGAGCACTGCACTGTGGGGCCTTCCACAGCTACCACACTGAGAGTTTGATCCCCCGCCAGAGAGGGGACCCACATAGCACGGCAGACCTCTCCTGCCTCTCCTTCTGCTCCCCTCAGTGGTGTATTTCAGTAGATCTCCCTGTTCTGTTCCCTGCTCTGTCTCTGGTGAATCCTCTCACCCTCCATGCCTCTGGCCTGTACTCCAGCTCTTGTTTGCATAAATAAATAAAATCTTTAAAAAAAATAAATTGGAAATAGAAGTAAAAATTGGTGGGGGGATAAGAATAAATGTGCACCTTCAGAGAAAGTAAGTGCATTCTATTTCAGTCTGGTTAAATTTAAAAATAAAGTAAGACACAGCAGGCAGACAGTGATGAGAAGAAAAGGCTTCTCATGAATACATGAAATAGATAAGAAAACCAGTTTAAAAGGCAGCTCTGAAAAGGAATCACCTAGAATAAACCTCTGCTTTAATCTTTTCTCTCAACAATCACAATTTGTTGAATCCAACTCCTTATTATTACATTTTCATACTTGTATGGAAATAGCAGAACTTTATGGAAGATTAGGAAATTTTCACATGTACTTCTTTGCTGAATGAATTGTTATATAAAACAATTTACTTTGGTGGATTCTTGGGGGGTTGAGTCTTTATTTTGAAAAGAGGTAAAAAGGTCTTTCTCTTAAAATGCCTTCTCAACTGTAATAACTAGAAAAGACAACAGAGTAGAAAAAAGCTTTCACAACATTTATCTGAACGCTCAGCTGAACTGTTCCAATTATAAGAACTTGTATTTGAGTTCTTAAATTTGAAAAATTCACAAAATAAAGTTTCTTCTCTCTTCAGAAATGATGTGATATTATCTCTGCTGGAGAAGAAATTGGAAAGGTTTAGAAGATATTTTTTAGGATTTTCAATTGCTACCAAATCAAATGGGATGCCTTCACTTATCGGGAGAGTTATTTGCAGCCTGCCGAAATCCAATACACTGAAATTCTCACTCCGTTGTTCAACGCCATGAGATAGCTTATGCCACCACATACTAACTGTTGAACTACCATTCTCAGCAATCACCACTAAATCATCATTATCTTAGCCATTCAGAAGAGTTATGCAAGAAATGGCTCCCTTTTAAGGAAGTGGTTTTGGGCCTGAAATAGTCTAGTTTAAAATGAGTATTTCAACAAAGTGTAAACAGATGGAGCCAAAGGTAAGAAGTCATTTAAAGTGTAAAACTGTCTTCTTCCCAGAGAGCTCTCATCACATCACATCTTAAAAGGTAATGGCATCCAAGTGTACATAAAGCAATCTTTACTATTCAGTTCTTGGACAAGACACCAAAACTTTCTGGGTTGCCAGTTTCCTCATAGGAAAAAATAATATATAATGTCTATTTTGCAGTACCATAAATGGGAAAAGTTACATGTAGAAAACTTCTAGACCAGTGCTCAGGCAATCCAATAAATAGTATCTCCCTATCTCACTCCTGGTTCAGAGCTAATCCATCAACCCTGTCCCAACAATTACCAGAATAATCAGCATTCTTCTGCATCCCAACCCTTTATGGGATGCTAGGATCATATATAAAATCACAACAGTTAATAACATTGATTGGAAAAACTAGATCTTTTTGACACCTACTACACTTAACACTAGGGGACGTAAAGAATGCCCCTTTACTAGCTTAACTCAAAGAAAAAGACTTGCACAGGGATTTTGAATCACTCATTATCAATATGAAAGTCAGGCAGGAAAAAGAGGAACCAGGGAAGGAATATAATTAGAAAGAGAAGGTAGGGGTCCCTTAGCCTTTATCTTAGGTTTGTGTCTATATTTTTTGGTTGATTGTAGTTCCTCTCTTGTCTGGAATATTTAGATCAGTAGAAAAATACTCAGATAACATAGATTCTACATACCAACACAGGAAAAGTTGGAGACATAGGAGATGTCATTGAGGAACATGATATGCTAGGTAAGGAAATTCAGGATGATAGATTTTACCCAATCCAAAACTTCTATAATTCCAGACCCCTAGTGCTTATCTAAGCAATATAAAATACTTCCCAGCCCTACTTAAGCCTTCCTAAATTGCTATCCTCCAGACCCATAACATAAACCCACTTGAAGTGGTCATTATTCTAAAATTGTCATGCTTTGTCCATAAATTAGCTTTGGAATTCTAATAGTGAGGCATCCCAGAAGACTACTCATTACACAAAGGATTTTGGTGTAATAGCATCTAAAAATGTGATCGCTTTTACCAATTTCTCCAACAGAAACTAGATTAGGAGTTATGGAAACATGCAAATATTGGTAAGAAGTAGGATCAGAAGATTCCCACATTAGAATCGCTTATTTTTCTCTTGTTTCAGGTCAAAGAGGCTTCCAGCTTCTTTATACTATAAACAAAAATAATGATATAACAAATTGCCAGTGATAATAATTATTAAATATCTTAGTGTTGACCATTATGCTCAAGAGAAATTAATAAAAGCACAAAACTAAGTTGGTCCAATTTATTTATTAAATAACTTTATGGAGCACCATGCAGGCGACAGGCACCATTCTAAGTATTATAAATACAGAGAATAAATAAGATAATCTTTCTGTCCTGGAGGAAATTATAACCTATTAAGTGAGCTTGGTCTACCATTAACATATACACAAAAGGGCCTCCATGGTGGCACAGTGGGTTGAGTTCCTGCACCATGAAGCATCCGTGGCACAGTAGCATGAGTTCAATCTCTGGCCAGGGAGGGGACCCATATGGATCAGCAGACCTTTACTGCCTCACCCGCTGCTCCCCTCAGCAGTGTATTTCAGTCGATCTGCCTGTTCTGCTCCCTGCTCTGTCTCTGGTAAGTCCTCTCACCTGCTGCGCCCCAGGACTGTGCCCCAGCTCTTGCATGCATAAATAAATAAATCTTAAAAAGAAAACATTTAAATAAAAGAGTGCAACAGAACAATTACAGCCAAAAACAAAACAAACAAAAAAACACAACAAGAACAAAAGATCAAAGACAAACCAAAGGGATCATTTGGGGGGAGGGTGGGGTAGAGACCAGCATGAGGGCAGAACGAGCACAAGGGACTGAGATGACAGTCCGCGGGTGAAATGATGATGGGAATTCCCTAGGGACTACAAATGATGTCAAATATAATTAAATAAGTCTAGTTATCAAAAAAAAAAAAAGAGCGTAACATGGATTTTAGCATTAGAGGTGTCAGGTGCTCTGTGAGTACAGGTATATCAGCAACTGAACTGAAACTTAAAAATAATGGACAGTATAGAACATTCCATGCAGAATATTCACACAAAATCAAAGTACAAAAGAGTGTGGTAGATTAAGGAATAACATTTTTGCCTAGATTTCCTAAAAAGCAGAGTTTGAAGAGTTAAATACTTTATTTGGCAGGAACAAGTCCAGGATCCTAAAAGAGACGAAAAGAAAAAGGAGGCAAGGAAAGATGTGATATAAGGTGATAAGATGCATTACAGTAGCTACAGATTCATAGCAAAGACACAGACCTCACTCCACAGCATGTTTGCTCAGCACCTCTCCAGATGAGCCTTACCTGGGAGTAGTCCATGTCCAAGAAAAGGAAATAAATTTATCTGGCAGTATTCCCATCAACTAATGACATCCTTAAGTGATAGGCTAGTTGGCCCCTTTCACCATGATCAACAATGTAAATCCCACAAAGAGGTGAAGTGTTCATCCAAGGGATGATCTGGTGCAGACAGTGTGACAACCAAGAAAGAGAAGGTGGATGAGGCCCCTGAGAAGCCATACTGACTAGATAATATAAAGCATGGAAGGAAGGGGAACAAGCATGGGCAGAAGTAGCAGAGATTCATTCACGAAGATCTTTTTTATGTATACCTTTGAGGGTTAGATTTTACTCTGTGTGTCAAGAATTTTTTTGGAATGTGACAGTCAACCAGCTGTAGCACAAGGTTAATTAAGTATCTAAATAAAAGTAGATCTGCATTTTCTACTGACTGTTTCAATATTTGACCAAGGTTAAAGAAATTCATCTTGGGCTATTCCAAGCATAGATGTAGAAACAATCAACTCAGATGCTATAATTATACAGGAAGCAGAGAAATTATCAGTGAATAAGAAATGATAGATGTTCATGACTATTTTGTCTAACTGAAAATAGGAATTAAATTATGATTTACTAAAATAACAGATGGATACCAGGTCCACCTGGAATCTTGAGTTGATCTAGAATGATGTCAGTTGGCTCATATGACTGTTGAAACTCTCTGGTAGAATGCCACCTTTTCACACCTGGCTTACAAAGCAACCACCCTGAGGATGAAACACATTAAATGCTCTTTGAAACAAAACCAAGAATAACATCTGGCATTTTTTTGGAAGAATGATTTTTTTTACTGCATAGTAACTGCTTTCTAACAAGAGCCAACATTTCTGGACAGATTTTCATAATCCATAATCTCATTTAATCAGCATAGCAAGTCTGAGATGAAAGAATTATTAGCCCTTTACACAGACGTCAAAATTTAAACAGTCTCAGAAACAAGAAGGTGCCCAATATTTACAGATAGTAGTGCTGCAGAAATCTTGATCTCAATCCATTTGTTTCCAAGGCCAACATCTTTCCTGGTCTACCTTGTTAGTTATAGAGATGTCTGTAAAAGGATGAAGTTTTTTTCTCTTTTTTTCCCAAGAACACAAGCTTTCTTAGAAGCTGAATATGTGGGTCTAAACATATTAACTTTCATTGGCTAACTACCTTTCTTAAATATATATCTTCTTAGACAATACCAATTCTTGACAAAGTAAGAAATAGGAAGTTGTCCTTCCCATTATGGAATTTTGTTCCCACCCTTAAAGCCTATAGATTCCCATGATTTTAGTATTCCAGAATTCTCCTCAATGACTTAAAAAACTTTTTTCAAAAAGCTTTTTATCAAAGTAATATTGTTTCTGACATGCCTCATCATAAATCAACATCTGCAAATACTCCATTAAGTTCATCACCAAAAGTCCAATTCTAACCTTCACTATGCAGTTGACCCCTTTTACCCAATTTACCCACTCAGACCCCTTCCTTCTGTAATCAATAATATTGTCTTTTTAAAATCATAAACCATCCTTCATGGTCAATAAACCTGATTTAAATCTGGGCTCTTTCACTGCATGCATAAACTTGAACTAATGATTTAACTTCCTTGAACCTCCATTGCCTTGGATATAAAATGGGGCTCATGTAGTTCTCTCACGAGCTGTATATGATGAGATATTGATGCAAGAAAGAGAACAGGGAACGCATTTGCCTGAGAGTTGCAAGAAGATTAACTCTCAGGTAATCTCAGTTATGTACAGCCCTCCACCTATCCTGATTTGAAGTGTGACCCTTTCATGCCCAGTCCTCACTTCCTTTGGGATCAGTTTAATGAAACTTTGCCTTCAGAAGTCATTTCAGAGATGAGGAGTAAGTGGTTAGAGTATTTCCATTTAATTTGTACCATGAAATTAGAGAGTGACAGTTTGTCTCTTGTGCTGTCATTTTCAGTTAGTGTCAAATAAGATAAGATAAAAGAAAAGAGAAGAGTCTGTGTGACTCCCACAGACTCCCCAATCAGCTGGGGATCTTCTTTGGCCCTGCTGCTTCCAGCCCATGGGCTTGACCATTGTGTCTCCCCTTCCTTCCTACTTCTGATTCTGCTATTCCTGACATTAGATTTAGCAAAACTTGATCTTCTCACCTGTGTTCCTTGGTTTCACATGGCAACTGGATGTGAGTTCCTTCTCATTCTCAACTCATTTGTTTAAAAGCTATTGTGAAATATTTCTGGGTAACAGAAATATTCACTTCCACTGAAGCAACCAATGAACATAAAAATTAAGCTGCAGAAAAATGTTTCAATAATTGAAACTGCACATATATAAATGAATAAAGTTCATTTAAATTAATAAACTTTCACATAAAATAAAGCTGAAGTAAATATAAAATAATATAATAAAACGTAAAATAAAGTGTTGGTCATCATCACTGGGTGATAAGATTATAAGAGATTTTTTTGTTTCCTTTGTTTTGCGCTTACTTGCTTTCAAAATGTTAAATAATTAGCATGCATCACTTCTATAAAGAGAAACAAGATGAACATTACTTCTTTTAAAAGAAAACAAAAGAAGAGAAACATAAGGAATCTTATAGCATTGTCTAGATTTTACAAGTAACAGAATCTGTAGTTCGTTTTTATTTTGTCTGCTTTGGATCATAAATAGCAATTCTAAGTACTTTGAAGCATGCCCCAAGGCTAATAAATAAGAAGTGGCATATAATACCCACAGGAAAAGGACAGTGTACATTTTAATGGTCTTGTTATTATGGAAAGATGTAGATATTTGAAATATTGTATAATGAGTTTGGTACTAAAATTTGAAATATGTTGTTAAAATGACACAAAACATTTGAACAGCATGACTATTAATTTTCCATTTCGTCATAAAGAATACACAGATTAAATTCAGATTTCTTTTCAGCATCTTTATGTAGTGATATCTCTTTTCAGTATTATTATTATTATTATTATATCCCCGGAAACATTCTTCATCAGCACTCTGGCAAAAACAATTTAATGTCTCTATTTAATTTCTCAACTTTTTTCTATACCAAGAAACACTGTGATTTAACTGTAAGAAATGAGTTGCATTGACAACAACTATGAAAAAGGAAGAGAGAAAGAATAAAGGGACAGAGAACTTAAAAATCTTCATTGAAGAGCTTAAGAAATTGTTGAAATATTAATTATTGAATAGTTTTCAGAAACTCTCCTCTAGTAATGCCTATGACTGCTGCACTGTGATTTACAAATTTATGTCTTAGATTTTCTCAATAGTCGCATCTGCCTTCTGTTTTACCTAAATTTTTTTTGTTTTTTTTTTTTTTGTTTTAAAAGTCACTACTGGTTTATTTCTTTATTTTTTTTCTTTTTTTTATTAAAATATTTTAAAATTTACATATACTTGCCATTAATTGTAATCCCCATGTATTCCCCATCACCATCTCACCAGTGCGACATTTTTGGAGACTGCTTTCAATCATACTTCGAAATAAACTCAAAAACACTATATACTTCTCTTCAAATTTTTTCCTTTTTTTTTCTCCCCACAAAATGAATATTTACTATCTAGCTGGACATTGCAAGAAGTCAGATGTACAAATGAAATGAAATAGATCTTTCCCTCAAGATGCTCATAGCCTAAAAGAGTTTAATTTGTGATTAAAAAAAAAATCTATAAAACAGTTTTTACAACGTCCCTCGCAATACAGAGAAGAAAGTGAGATATTGTTGTTCAGAATAATTGATGGGGAAGAGCCTGAATGTTAAGGGAGATTAGTTAGTAGGTTACTGTACCTTGCCCTCAAAGAGAGAATGAAGCTTATTTTTTTTTCTAAGATAAAAGGACAGAGGGGAGAACTGGTAGAATAGGAGGCTGGTGGCAGGAAAGCTGTTTCCACAGGTGATACAACCTATGGACAGAAAAACACAGAAAGCTTTCAGTCCCATAGGGAAGTGTGAAAAAAATTGTAACTGAGGTAATTTTTAATTAAGAAAATAATCACTAATGTCAGAATCCAAAGAGAACAATTAATTTGTCTACTAATAGCGGTTAACATTTATTATGACAGGTTTTGTGCTAAGCTCTTTACCAGTATCATCTAAGTTAATATTCAAAACAACCCTAAGAACTAAGAATGATTATTTTCTAAATTTTACATGTAAGAAAACTAAAAGAAGTTAAGCAACAAAGTGATGCAGTGGTGAAATCAAGATTCATCCATAATTTGATATAGCATCTGAGCTCTTAATCACACTACAAGGGGTTCAATTTGACTTTATGTTTGATCCACCTGGGGGCCTTTAAGAACTATTGATGCCCAAGCTGCACTGCAGGCTAGCTAAATCAAAATCTCTGTGGTTGAGGTCGAGAAATTGTTATATCTTTCTTTTCACTTCTTCTCTTTTCTTTCTTTCTTTTTTTGTTATGTAGATGAGTCCATGTATACCCAAGTTTGAGAACCACTCCACTTTTCTGTTTTTGAAGGAACTGAAGGTGGTGCTGAGATGATAGCTGAGGGTTAATTAGAGTTCATCATACGAAAAAGCAAAAAGGACACTCCATTTAGGAGGAGCATGAGCAGTCCTGGGATGCCAATACAAATGGCATGCAGTGTTTCTATATCAAAAGCTAGGTTTTGAAGGGCTATGAAGTCCTTTTAAAAATATGTTTTTTTTGCTGATCATACAACAAAAAAACTTTTAAGTGTTTTTAAATATAGGGATGAAAGAGAATCTGGTCTACTTTAAAATAAACTCTCTGGGGGGAACAGAATAAAGGTTAGCAAATGATTTAGGATTTATTAAAAATAATTTGAAGAATTCACATTGGTCAGTGGTTTCTTCTATGGCATTCTACTAGAAAGTGGATCATGCTTCTGTGTATTTATAATGTAATTCAAGGTTAATTTTCTATGGTACTTTACACCACAGCTGTTATCCCAAAGTACATGAACTTGAGAGATTTAAAATAAATTTAACAATCACTTAGATATTAATAGAAGTGAAGTGATTCACTAGCCTTCACTTGGTGTCAGGAGAATTTCACCCCACACAGAATGAAGACAAAGAAAAAGGGAAGAGCAAGAGTGAAAACTCACATTTTCAAATTAAACACAAATCTTTTTCTTGAGTCATGAAAACTCCTTAAGACATGGAAAAGTCTTTTCTAAAACCATGACTTTTGAAAAATGTATGTCTTCTTTACTAGACTGTGGCATTTGAATCACCCTACCACCTAGAGATGGAATACAAACAGCATTGGGGCACCACAATATATTAAAATGAAAGGATTTCTCTTTTCTTCTGATAATCCCTTTAAAATGCCAGGCTTCTTGAAGTTGTAGAGCTGGTTGCCAGTGAAGATGGAGTCACAGTAAGTTCCCTTTTCACTCTTGGGAGAATAAACTAATATATTACAGGCAAGCACTGGATTTAGAGGATCCTATGACTTGGGTAAAAACCAGAGCACAGGGCCTCCCTGGTGGCGCAGTGGGTTAAGCAACGCACTGTGAAGCAAACCACAGTCACTGCAGCACAAGTTCGATCCCTGCTGCCGGCCAGGGTGGGGACCCACATGGCGTAGCAGACCTCTCCTGCTTCGCCCGCTGCTGCCCTCAGCAGTGTCAGTCTACCTGTTCTGCTCCCCACTCTGTCTCTGGTGAATCCTCTCACCTCCCATGACTCTGGCCTAAACCCCAGATCTTGTATGCATAAATAAATAAATCTTTAAAAAAAAAAAAAAAACCAGAGCACAACCTGGAAATTAGAGACCAATGCTGACATTGCATGACGGAAGAGACACCTTAAAAATTCAGCTCTGGGCAACAAAGGATGAATGAGGAGAGGCATCAGCTGAGGTAGAAACCAAAGTTCATAACCATATCCAGGGAGGGCAGAACTGCTTGCTGTGCATCTAACTGTGGGGAGATATATGAAAGAGTGCAGGAATGAGCCAGGTGGATGGAGGCCCTGGGAGGGAGACAAAACTCAGATAGGACACATTTGGGGACTGAGTAGATACAGTGAAACAGCTTAAAGCACTGGGAAGCTGCATAACAGTGTAGTTCACAGAATGCAGAAGTGTGAAGGTTTGAAATACAGAGAGGACGACTAACAGAGGTACCACAGGCGCAAGTCATGTGTTCATACACACACTCACCAATAAGGGATACTCCAAGAAATTCCTCCAACCCTAGAAGAATCTGCAAAAGATCAGTTCTCCCAGACATACAAATTTATCTACTAGAAAAGTGGAAGAATTGAACCTTTACTTTTTAGAAATCCATAATGAGGAAATATAAAAACACAACAAACTGAAGACTGAATCCTCAGGGGAGTACTACACCACAAATCTCCACAACTCACTCACAAAGACATGCACGATCTTTTATTTCTATAAGTTACAGAATTCAAAATTGTCATAATAAAGAAATTTAAAAATATAGGAAAAAACACAGATAAACATATTAAAGAATACAAGAAAATTCAGAAAAACAAATGAGTGTCCTAAGAAATTAAAGTAATGACCAGAAGATAGAAGCTAAAAGTTCTAAAGAAGAAAATAAAGAATATTCAGGATGTAAAAAGATCAGTAGAGAAGATAAAATTGCCTGGCAAAAACTAAAGAGGACTAGACCAAATCAGTAACCTGAAAGATGATAATACGTAGAGAATACAGGTGGAAGAAGAAAGAGAACTACAAAGGAGGGGGGGAGTGAAAAAACACTTCAAAATTATCAAAACTCCGTGAGGAAAGGCAATATAAAAACGAGTGGCCCAGAAATAGAAGAGAAAGAGAAGGAAAGAGAAAACATTTTAAAATAAATAGTACAAGAAAACTTCCCAAACCTGGAGAAGGAACTAAATAAGTACATAAAGATGAACACCTGCTCACTGAATTATATTCGTACCTATATCAAGACACACAGTAGTGAAATTTCTAAAAGTTTAAGAAAAAGAAAGAATATTGAAGTTAGGTAAGAGGACAAACAGATAACCTATAAAGGAAACCAAATCAGGCTGACATCCAATTTCTATAGAAAACACTATGAAAAGAAAGAATGGAATTACATAATGAAAATTCTTGAAGCTAAAAACTGCTAGTCAAGAATATACTATCCTGTAAGACTCTACTTCAGATGTGAGTGAAATAAAGGTTTCCTCAGACAAACAGAAGTTGAATGAGTCTTCAAATACTAGACTTCCTCTCCAAGAAATGTTGAGAGGAGCTCTAGTATCTAAATCACAGAGAAGAATATTCACAAAGAAAATAGACAGAACCACAATATTAAGGACAAAATGGCAGTAGCAAACGTTCATATACCAATAATCACAATAAGTGTAAACATACTGAACTAACAAATTAAAAGGTACAGAGTGGTTGATTAAATCAGAAAGTATAATCCACCCTTGCTGTATATAGGAAATGCACCTGAGCTTCAAATAAAACACAGACTTAGAATAAAAGGTTTGAAAATAATCCTATAATAAGTGAGATGTGAAGAAGAAAGACACAGTTATATCAGATAAAACATATTTCCAGTAAAAAAAAAATGGTAACAAGAGATAGGGATGGACACTATATGATGAAGGTAATAATACATCAGGAAGACATAAGACTCATCATATATACGCATCAAACAAAGGAGCATCAGAATATATAAGGCTATTACTATCAAATCTGAAAGTAGACATTGGGAAAAACATTGTCAAAGTTTCAATGGCAATCTTCAAGTAAATAGAACAAATATTAATGACTCATATGGAACCCCAAAGACCACAAATAGTCAAAGCAAGCCTAACCAAAAAAAAAGAGGAAGAATGTCAGTATTAAACTCTGACTTCAACTATGCTACAAAACTATAATAATCAAAATAGAACAAAACAGACACAAAGAGCAATATAATAAAACTTGAGCCTAGAAAGAAACCCAGACCTATAAGGATAGTTAATCTACAACAAAGGAGTGAAGAGCATATATTAGAAAAAGGAAAACCTCTTCAATAAACGGTGTTGGGAAAGCTGGGCAACACATGCAGAAGAACAAAACTAGACCATAATCTCACACAATACATAAAAATTAACATAAAATGGATAAACGATTTGGATGTTAGACCTGAAACCAAACAGTATATAGAAGTCATGGGCAAAACACTCCATGATAACTTTGTGAAGTCACTGGCAACAGAAAGGAAAACGATTGTAACTACATCAAACAAAAAGTCCTACACAATGAAAAAAATGTCACTAAAATAAAAAGATACTCTACTAAATGGGAGAATTGTCACTAAAATAAAAAGATACTCTACTAAATGGGAGAAAATATTTGCATATCATACATCCAACAGGGGGCTGATAGTCAAAATCTACACAAAGAACTAATACAACTCAACAATAGCAAACAAAGAATCCAATCAAAAAATGGGCAGAGGAACTAGATAGGCACTTCTCCAAAGAAGACACACAGATGGTCAATAAGCACATGAAGAAATGCTCATTACTAATCGGCAAGGAAATACAAATCAAAACCACAGTGAGATCCCACTTCATATCTGTGAAAATGACCCACTTGAAAAAGGCAAGCAAGTGTTGACAAAGAGGAATTGGAGAAAAAAGATCTCTCATATTAGGAATGTAGACTTATCCAGCCCTTATGGAGGTTGTGCAAAATATTAAAAATGAATCTACTAATAACCATAAGTTTCCCTCCTTAGTATCTACCTGAAAATAAAAATGCTAAGTTGAAGGAATATACTCCATCTTACATTCACTGCAGCACTATCTACCATAGCCAAGATATAGAGACAACCTAAGTGCCCCAAAACAGATGAATGGATCAAGAAGATATAGTATATATACACAATGGAATACTATTCAGCTCTTGAAAACGATAAACAAAACTACTGCAATTTGCAGCAACATGGAAGGAACAAGTGGGAATTACATGATGTGAAATAAGTCAGAAGGTAAAATAAAAATACCAAATGTGTCACATACATGTAGAATATATCAATAGATAAAAAGGGGGTCAGATAAAATCAACTAATATCAAACCCTAGAAATCTGACTGCAGATTTTAAGCTACTACAAGGGAAGGATGAGGTGGGGCACAAAGGAGGGAGGGGCCCCAGTGGTCTATGGTAGAGGACTACAGGTGCTTTGGTTGTAGGTGTGATAATATATATAATTGAAGATGTGAACCTAACGCCCTAAATCATACAGTATCATAAACCAGTGTTACTTCAATGTAAAATATTAAGCAAATATTAAAATGTAATCAGATTTAGTAGAAAAAATAATTCAAAAATAAAATAGCATAATTCATAAATGAAAGTATCTTGGCCTTGGTGCTAGAAAAAGGGAAAAAAGATACTCTCCCTAAGAATGTATAATTACAAACTCATGCAACTGATTCGGCCTGAAAAACCTCAGGCAGATAATTCATATAAAATGGTTGACTATGTTTTATGCAGATGTAAACACAAATCCTCTCTAAAAGAATTCTGTTTCAATCCAGGCTTTAAAGAATTCCCACAGATAAAAGTTCAAAAGAACATAAGCTTATGGTCAAAAATCCCAAAACATAAGAACACAAAGGACAATCACTCAGAAACATCAAAAGCAATAGACAGCAGAATGAGAGCTGCAAAGCTTCCAGATAATGGGATTACTACACACAGAATATAAAATAACTGTGTCTGGTATGTTTAAAGAAATTTAAAAATGCTATAAAATGTGAGCAGGACACCAAGATATTTAGAAATAACCAAAAAAGATGGTGGCAGAACCAAATGTTCCTTCCAGACATTAAAAATATTTTCCACCTAGGATACAGAAGGTAAAGCAGAGAAAGCATCTCCTACCCTAATAATGGAACATGTCCAGTAGCTTATAAGAATCATAATTTTTGAGGCCAGAGAGATGAGATCACAAGAAAACCTGCTGAATGAAAATTCAAAAAGATGGTAATGTCCAACTAGAAGAAATGGATCCCAAAACTATTTTCTCTGGCAGAATAGTAGTATTAGGAGGCAGTCACCACAGAAGTAGACAAGAAGAAAACACCTGAAAATTCTTGTTTATTTGACATATGAGATTTTATTATTCTTATTAGATTTATTTAATTATATTTGACATAATTTGTTGTCCCCGGGAAGTTCCCACCACCATTTCACCTGTGCACCATCCCCTAAGTCCCTTGTGCTCTTTCTGCCCTCATCCCTGTCTCCGCCCTACCACCACCCCTACCCCCATGCCACCTCCCCAGCCCCCCCCAAATGATCCCTTTGGTTTGTCTTTGACCTTTTGTTCTGTTATGTTGGGTTTTTTGTTTGTTTGTTTTTGGTTGTAATTTCTCATTTCCTTGAGTTTTCTCTTATTTGTTGTTGTTGTTGTAGTTGTTCCTTTACATTCCTCCTAAAAGTGAAGCCATCCGATATTTTTCTCTTGACTTCTGACTTGTTTCACTGAGTTTAATTCCTTCTAGCTCCATCCAAGTTTCTATAAATGCCCTTAGTTTATCATTTTTGATTGCTGAGTAGTATTCCATTGTGTATATGTATCACATTTTCTTGATCCAGTCATCTACTTTTGGGCTTTTGGGTTGTTTCCAGGTTTTTCCAATTGTAAATAGTGCTGCAATAAACATGGGGGTACAGGCACCCCCTTTTGTATCAGTGTTTTTGTGTCCTTTGGGTAGATCCCTAGGAGTGGGATTGCTGGGTCATATAGTAGTTCTATTTTTAGTAGACTGAAGAACCTCCATACAGCCTTCCATATTGGCTACATCTGAGATTTTAATAAAAGTGAAGGTACAAGTTTGGGCTGATGAAACAGTTTTGAATCATTAGGAGTTCCAGGGAAGGGGATTCTACACAAATTCTTTTCTATTCATCTTCACAAAATACTTATGAAAAAGACTGAGGGCAGAAGAGGAGAGTCAAGAGAAACCACCTCTAGTAGTAAAGATGTGCAAGGCCTGCCTGAGTGTGAAAGAGGAGAGGAGAATGAGAATAAATTTCCCTCACTCCAAAACAGCTGAGCAGAGGCCCCATCTCTCTGTCTGATGTAAGGTCACTGCCTTTTTAAGTTGTAACAAAACTGCCTTGATTTAAAGTTGTTTTTACTCCTTTCACTAGATTCTTAAATATGGGGAAAGCAGATGATATCTTAGAATGTGTACAATAACTCAAACATAAAAGTTCATTGATTATTGCCACTGAATTAAATAATTAGATTATCAGGAATTATCTAGCAAAATGGAGACTCTTTTGCTAAGGTAAGCATGTCCATAGAGAACTTTAGTAGAAACAGAGGCATTCACCCAGAGGAAGAATAAACAGCTCTTAGTTGTGCCATAATCGTGGGCCTCCCTCAACTACCACCAAAAAAAAATATCTCTTCCAACTTTCAAAGACTTCTAGAGTTCTAGAACTAAAATGACTCTCTTAATTAAATAAAGCAGAGAGACAGAAATTTAGAATGCAAAATACCTGTATGATATATATCAAGATGATTTTATTCTTAGATGTGAGTGAATGATCTATCAGAATAGGTTTTAACTACAATTATAAATGGAGGGAGATGGAGAAGTAGGCGTCTGACAAGGGAGAGAGAATGGTTTAATTTTATAACCCTAAGAATTTATTTCAAATTAAGTCCGAAAAGCAACCACAAAAGTAGTTTTAATATATGAGTTTTCTTCTTCTGGTTTGGTAAAGACTAATAACCAACATATACCTTCACGGACACCCATATTTCTTAAAATGCCTTAATTTCATTCAAAAAATATTTATTGAATTACTACTATGTACCAGGCACTGTTGTGGTCATTTAAGAAAACAGAGCTCAAAACAGAAATAGGAGATAATAATGAACATGTTAAGTGAGTAATTATTTAGCAGTTAAGAGGTACATGATATGGTCAATTCAAGGGGCAAGGAGAATGGGAAATCAGAAAATGCTGAGGGAACAGTTGGCCTACAGGAAAAGTTCAAGGAGCAAAAAAGGGCTGGAATGGAGCAAGTAGAAAGGTCATTTCCTTCTTATTCAATTTTATACCCACTCCCAAGATAGTAAATACCCATGAAAGAAGTCATGTCAGTTGACAGACTCCACACATGAGAAAATGCTCAACATCCTTCATAATCAGGGAAATGCAAGTCAAGACCACAATGAGGTACCACCTCACACCGGTAAGAATGGCACACATCAAAAAAACCAACAACAAATGCTGGTGAGGATGTGGAGAGAAACGAACCCTGGTACACTGCTGGTGGGAATGCAAGCTAATCCAACCATTATGGAAGACTGTATGGAGGTTCCTCAGTCTACTAG
>JAGFMF010011802.1:6840802-6851419 GCA_019455555.1 Galemys pyrenaicus | reverse complement strand
GCTAGAAGGAATTAAACTCAGTGAAACAAGTCAGAAGTCAAGAGAAAAATATCGGATGGCTTCACTATTAGGAGGAATATGAAAGAACAACAGCAACAACGAAGAATAAGCTCAAGGAATTGAGCAATTATAACCAAAAGCAAACAAAAACTCAACAAGACCAAAAAGCCAAGATAAACCAAAGGGAGGGGAAGGAGGAGAGGGCAAAAACGGGGATGAGAGCAAAAAGTGCACAAGGGACTGAGGTGATGGTGCATGGGTGGAATGGTGGCAGGTACTCCCTGGGGAATACAAATGATGTCAAATATAATTAATTTTAAAAAAAAGAATTAATTGCCCAGAGCCTCCCTGGTGGTGCAGCGGTTTGAGCGCCACACTGTGAAGTATCTGCTGCACAGCAGCGCAAGTTCAATCCTCTGCCAGAGAGGGGACCCACGTGCTGCAGCAGACCTGTCCTGTCTCATCCACTGCTCCCCTCAGCAGTGTATTTCAGTGGGTCTGCCTGTTCTGCTCCCCACTCTGTCTCTGGTGAATCCTCTCACCTCCTGACCTGTGACCTGCACCCAGCAAATATTCATAAACAAATAAATCTTTATTAAAAAAAGAATTAATTGCCCAACCTCAGCTGCTTTCATCCAGTGTGTCATTTCCCCCTTCCCTAAGTCCTTACCACAGCAGAACTTCTAAGTCTATTCTTATCAAAGTGGTGTCTCCACATTCTTTACTCTCCAAGGATGCCTTGACTCCTGATTCATTCATATAGGAGAGAAGACCTTAAGAACTTATCTGTATTCACTACTATGCAATTCTACCCCATCCCACCTGGCCCAAAGGAATAGTGTCTCCTCCTTCTCAAGGTCTCTCTCTGCAACTGACCTGGGATCATTGACTGTCTCTTTCTGAAGGACCCCATTCAAGTTATCTCTGACATCTCCCTGATGTAGGATTCTCTCTAAATCTACACTCTCCTTGAGCAACTTCATTCACACCAATGCTTTAGACTTCCATCTGTCTTTGACGATTTTCTAACTAACCTCTCTAGTTCTAACTTGTTCCTAAGATCTAAACAGGAATTTTCAACATTGTACTATACATGTATGTTCTAATGATACATCTGAACAATGGGTCCAAAATCAAGCACAACTCTACCCCTAAGTATGTTCTTCCTCTGTTCGCTGTCTCAACTGATGGCATCATTATTCTCACAGTCACACGCACCTTACAATTATCTTTCGTTTCTCTTCTTTATCTCCCATTTATAATCAAATTCTATAAATTATAGAATTTTATAACAACATTGCCCAGTCAAGACCTTTATTAAATACCTGTCTTCACAAATCTCACCAGTCACATTAATTCAAAGTAGAAAACAAAATCAAGAACATCTTTGTTGACACTAAGCCAAGTAACATTTGCTGTGTCTATTCTTTTTTATATAGGAGGTTTGGAATTTTTTTGTCTTTCTTTTGTTTTTGGTTTTCATTTTCTGCCATAGGATAGTGAGAAATGAAGCCAAAAAATAGGTAAGGGCTAAATTTGATCTCTTGTAGGGAGCCATTGAAGTGCTGGCATCAAGGGAAAGACCCAAGAAATATAAATATTAGGAAGATCCCACTGTATGTTGGTGGAAAGACTTAGCTTAAATCATTTTTTATCCCCCACAGACACAGTATAGTTTGCTTTCAAAGAATGTGTAAAAGTCAAAAATGAATTGTATTAGATGGAAGTACAATGATGGACACTCTGTGGAAAGCAATGAATGGCTATGTTGTGTGCAAAGCACAGTTCTGAGCTGCCTAATTTGAAAGAGGACATATAGGGCTGTTGTGAAGTTGAGACCATCCTTGTGAGCCCCACTCTCCCCTTTTGAAGACTGGTGGTTGCCATGGCTACAATTGCATGGTACGCTTATTTATAGCTATACACTATCTTTAGTGAATTCCACAACAGATGAGAGAAAAATTCAACTGTGAAGCCATTTAAGTGCACTGGAAGCACTTAGGAAGAGCAATAGAATTAAATATACAACAGAGAATCTCAAAAACAATATGGAGAGCCCCAATTTTAAACAACTGCTTTGTGAATGGTGTTCTGAGTATGCGGAAAAATAAATCCAGGCTTTTGCATGCCCTCTGCTAGCCTTTATAATTTATAAGCATCAGTTCCAGGATAGATTTTGGCAATTTCTTAATTTTTTACTACCTATCATAGAGAAGACACCTACAGACATTGGGTCTTTCAAGTCTCACAATAACGTGAGGCAAATACATTTTTATCTCCATTTTGCACACTAGGAAACCACATACAACAAAGTTAAAGATTCAGATGTCACACAGTTGCAAAGACTAGAGTTGGGCACAAGCCCAGGCTGCTTCCAGTGATCTTAACCACTGTGATGTGCTGACTTACTTTAATATGTACAACAAACAGGTCTAGGGACCAGAAATTCACTGGGATACCAAAAAATCTATAGTTATTTCAATATAAAGTGAACACAAATCTAAAATAATTATTTCAGGGAAAACACTGAGAATTTATGCTGGAAAATCAAGTGTATCCAACTCTGAAATTTCAAGACAAACTAAGGGCACCCTAATCTCACTTTAAAAGTTGCAGCAAGATTCCTTTATAAGAAAACATTTCTGTTTTATAACAAGTCAACTACAACTTACAGAAAATGGGTCATGTGCACACATGCAAATTTTTGGGACATATCCACTCTGTCCACAAAGTAAAACAGTAGACTTATTTTAAAAAGGAATGGCTACCGACAGCTATTGAGTTCTCTTTAATTTACCTTGACAAGTCAATGAAGCAAGGATTATTGATTTCTATTAACAGATGAAAACTGAGGCTCACACTGGATTAAAAACTTCCTGAAGAACTAGACCTGAAACATAAGGCCTTGCAATGCTAATGACAGGATTTTCCCCTCACATCTTTATGTCATATTGCCTTAAAGGGGACCAGAATTTGGCTAGCTTCTAACAGGCTCTCCCCAAGACCAAGGAAACAGTTTTTTATCAACCACTTAGCTTGTAGGAAGATGACAGGAGGAATTTACCTGGACAAGTCCTAATTCATTACAACAAGGCCTTGATATATAACACAAAGACTTGGGTAGAAATACACATATCTTATTGCAAGTGCCCTACACTCTAAGAAGCTTTATATAAAGGTAATATGGTAAACCTGAATTCACATATGTTTTTAAGGGTCTCAAAATCTAATAATCCTACATTCATTCTTTTATTAAATAAATGTTTACTAAGTACCTACAATGTACCTCTCATTGTGGTCAATTCTGGGGATAGAGTAGTAAGACAAGCATGTATTACAATTTTGAGTGCTAGAGAAAATGCAATTTTGGGCCCACAGAACATCCAACATATTCATTCATTCAACAAACCATCCAATGCCTACTGTGTATCAGATAGGAGGTATAAATGTGAACAATTCACATGGCTAAAAGCCAATGGTGGGACTCAAACCAGAAGACAGACGACAAAACTGAAAGTACTAAAAATCCTAAGAACCTGCCCAAGATCACACAATTTAAACTGAAGTTAAAACTAAGGATTCGTAATTGCATCTTTCACTTCCATCCTTTTTCTACAGTCTCAAAACACTGTGAAGTTCTTGCCATTTCTGATACTTTATGATATGACATAACTGTTACATATTATCTTTTCTCCAAAACTTGGGTAAATACTAGAAAAAAGGTATAATCATGTCTGCCACGAGGATGTTGGAGCCAAAATCTCAGCAACAAAGAATTATCTGGCTCAAATCGGCAAAAAAGACAATGGTGTGGTGAATGATAGATTTGGACTTTTAGCAGTTAACCTTCACGGAGTATATGCATATGTTGATTCCCAAAAATGAACTGAAACTTATATATTATATTGTAATGTTCCTTCAAATTTAAAAAAGGTTAAAAAATATAATTATCTAGCCTAAATTCTCAGGAATTCAAGGTTGAGTAATCCTGAAATACTCTACCTTTGTGTGTGTGTGTGTGTTTTATAGGGAGGACAAATAAATACATATTATAAAACAAAGATTATCCTCTCTGTCTGGAACCAAATAGAAGCTCACATAAAGAAGTAGGGAGTCATTTGATGTCACTCAAAAAAAAAAAAAAGAGACATTATCTTCAAATATTGAAAAATGAGGAGATAACATTGGATAACAGATTCATATCCAACTGGACCATGACCTTCAATAGGCCTTGAGTTACACATCTGATTCATTCCTGAGCGTATACTCATCAAATAATCCTCACACATCTGTTTGGGCTCATATGTAGTTTATTTGAAGAGAAAAGACATTATTAGTGAGTAGCAAAACATGGATGGGTGAGCTATTTGACTTTCAGGCACAAAGTATACTCATGTGATCCTAGACCAAATGTACATAAGTACCAACACCCTCGTCATTGACGTCTGAGGTCTGTAAAATATTACAGTTGACAGATGTAAGAATAGTCTACACCAGCCTCCCTGCTTCCTACTGTAACCAGTATCTGCCACTGTCTCCCTTCACCATTATTTCTAGTTTTTAATATCTAAACTTAGAATCTAAAACATTGATGTCCCCACTTTGGAGATTTAAGAGATCTTTTAATAAAGATGTGAACTAAATTCATGATACATGAACACAATAAATATCTCTAGTGTTAACAAAATATTCAATGAAAATATTAACTATTAAACAGACTGATTTTCAAAGATTCTTTTGATCAAATAACAAAAACAAAAGAAGTTAAAGGCAAGCAAACTGGCAAAGTTCAAAATATTTTTCAGGAAATATCAGGAAGGAAAGAAAGATAGAGAGGAAGTTTATAATACTGATATAATGCAAAATAAAATTTTAAACCCTGAAGCAGCAAAGATAATCTGTTATACTGATAGAAACACTCAAGTTATGCCAACCATTTGTACATTGAGTAACATATTGAGCATGGAAAAAATAGTAGCTAATATTTATTGAGTGTTTATTACTTTCAGTATAACCTTCACAACAATCCAATTAATACCTAAAATTAAAAAGTGCAGTTGATTGTATGACTTGCCCAAATAAGAAAGAGCAATGCTCGTCAGGTGCAATATCTCCAAGTTGCTGATAGAAAGAAAAAATTGTATGTCCATAATAAAACTTTATGTAACAGATAACGCTACCTCAAGATATTTTATAAAGCGAAATCTGTTGGAAAGGTATTAGGAACTTGGCAAAAAGACATGTGACAGATCTTTCAGTCACCCCTTACAATAGTATTTATCTTTAAGGAAGCAGTTCAGAAATGCAAGACTAATTTCTAGAGAACTAAGGACCAAATGACCTGACACTTGAAAATAAAAGTTGAAAACAGATTTAGTCCTCTTCTTCACCCTTTTTTTCATCAGAACAAAGATGAAGGAAATGGCAGACTCACTATTTGTGATCAATGGCATAATGATGATGGAAGACAGGGGAAACAAATAAAACTTCACAGCTCTTGTGTTCCATTCATCTTCTTATTAAAATTAAAACAAATAAAATCTAAATGAACAAATAAATCATAAGACTCATCAACTGAATTGTATTATCCTAAGTGTCCTAGGCTGGATACACTATATTCATGGATACTATAGAATTAAAGAATCAAATAAATTTCATAATCTTTTATGAGTCCTGAAAGTGAAAAGGGTTCTAGGACATAGGAGGTGGAACAAATACAATTTCACAATTGTGAATTCACAATTCAGTGACATGCACTACAATATAAAACTGATGACTAGAGATAAATACCAATTCAGTAAGCAAAATGCATTCTGACCAGTGAGTAAATTGGGTAGATTAGGGAAACATGAGGGCTCAACACAGCATTGTTAATGCTTCCCATTAATACCCTTGAAAACAAGACAGGGAAATATGAGTTGGTTTCCAATGCAACTGGATACTCTAGTTGCTGGCTGAATTATCACACCTGTCAAAGAACACCTACAAATAATCCTCTTGAGAAGTGAAGGCAGAAAGGGCTGCACCACTGTGGATGCAGTGCAGATTTTAAAAACAGTTGAGTGGCATTTCAACACTGTCCTGCTGACTCTCTGAGAAAGTATATCTCTGCTTGATGGCATGTGGCATCTCTCTAGGGGGATCCCTATCACAATTGTTCTGCTAATCCCTGACCCTGACTTACAACACAGCTTGCTAACTGAACTGTTCTTTCAGATTCTGCTCAGACCTCGACAGAGTCCCTCCCCGCAGAACTTAATACTTCTCCGACTACAAAACTTGGTCTGTGATTCAGACTTTTACTCCTTCCACTGTCTATTCATGTCTTATGAGCTTTGGATTCCCTGTCACTAAACTTGTTTAGTATCTCTAGATTTTCCCCCTTGATTTCTCTACCTTTGACTAACATTGGAACAGCCTTAAGTTGAAAAGAGGTAACACCCAAAGGTTGTTAATGAGTTTCAAAGACTGCTGGCTACTAGATAATTCTAGTGGCAGACACAGGGCACTAAAAGAATGGAGAGCAGCTGTGCTATTGAACACTGATGGACACTGACTTGAGATTGGTATTAAACAACACACACGCATACACACATGCACATACACAAAATGCTATCAAGAGCTGATGATGGAACTGAAAGCAAAAAAATAAAGTAAAAACAGGTCAAATAATAGTGGTGGAACCAGATCAGATGAAAAACAGAACAGCTGAAAGGGAGCACAGGCAGGAACTAAGAGGTATTACAGATAATTGCCCATGTAAAGAAATGGAAGACCCTGAGCTTCCAGTTTGAGGTTTTTCTATATACTTGTGTGACAAAGAGCCAAGGAGGAAAGGATGCGGTTGCCACCCTTTAGAGATGCATATATAAATAAAATAGTCATACCGTGCTCCTATAGTATGCTGGGAAAAAACATAATAGCACCTTTGGAAGATACCTCTGCTTTATCTGCTCACTTATCAATTGGGATAACAAATATTATATATTGGCAACTTCATCTCACTATAGGTCACAGGATAATTTGCAGAGAACATTTAAAACTTATAGAAAGAAAGAAGTGCAAAAGGTCATAGTGGTATAATCTTTTAATAGGGATAATTTATTTAACCACAGATTTCTATAGGGCTGTACTCTGAAACTCTCCCTATTTTCTTTAATAACAAATTGTGTATTTTAGGGAAGTGAACATTACTTTATTATAGTTCAGTAACCTAAATCATAATATAATAAGCATTATATTTTCCAGAGCCATAGTTATGGATGCTACTGATTTCTAAGATAAGATGCTATAATGAAAAATCTCTCAAGGTTTTATGATTGCCATTTGAAAGAAGCATGATACAAATAAAGCTGTTGTAGCTCCTATAATCATATCAAAATTCACATTTCAAGTATAATTATCATGATATTTTGTAGGATTTAGTTTGAAGAATGCTGCAAATAAAGGAATTCCTTATTTTGCAGAGATTCAAGAACATCAGGCTTTTATATTACCATCAGTCATCTTTGCCCTTATTTTATTATTAAAGTGAATAGTCTTATGTTCACCAAGAATTACTTTATTATTTGGAAAAACAGTCTTTATTCTAATGAGTTCAACAGCTGAAAGATCATGGGAGTCAAATAAGATAAGACAATTTTATTAGCTAGTGATCAGTAGACTAATTTTACTTATAAAACTAGAAACACATCTGAAATATTGGGTTTTAAGTGTATGAAATAAGAGAAATCAGCATTTTTCTTATATTTTCATTCAGAAGTCAATAAGTGTTAAAATCTATCACTTACACTATATGGATTTTTGGCCTTACACTATATGGATTTTTATTTTATTTAATAAAAATATTTTATTATATTTTAAGTCACTAATAGACAAGTATGAACGATAATTTACTTTAGCATTGAAGGTATATGTAAATTTAAAGATTTTTTTAAAATATCAAGTAAAATAAACTATTTATCTAGTACTTCTTAGCAGCAACCCAAGATCAGTAGCTCATTTCTTACAGTTATGTATAATCTAATGAAAGATAAATTATGTATAATACATGTATCATGTATAATCTAATGAAAGATAAATTATGTATAATCTAATGAAAGATAAGATTTATAACAAAGTTATAAGTGGCTTGGTCTCCAATGGCACACATACACTGATTACTTGATTGCTGTTCATTTTAAGAAACACTACTTCCCTACTCTCAGATTATGTCTTTTGGTATATTGGCCTCCACCTCTCTTTTCAGAAGTGAGTGAATGAGTCTGGAATATTATAGTGTCCATCCTCTGGTAATAGTGATTGGTCCAGAAATGATCAGACAAGTCAAATCAGAAAACATTAGTCCTCCATGGGCCTTTTTTGGTAACTATTAGCAAAGAAGGAACTCTACTAGAATTACAGAAAATAAGAACAGTGTGAGTCAATGTGGTTAAGGACAACTATGTAGCCTTATGAAGAGAACTTCCCTGAAAAGAAATCCAAAAGAAGTTTGTGGATTTGGGAGATGAAATGAAAGAGAAGCTTCTTAGTGACATCAATCTAACACCAAACTCTTCCCATGGCAAAAGATAAGTTGACTCTTGAAAATCCCAGTTACAGGGCCAATAGATATCAATTGATTGAAACCTGTCTGAACTGAGTTTCCAACTTTCGCAACTGAGAATCCAGTCAATATGTATACATACCCACATACTTAAATCTTCTGTTTGTGAAATTTCTTTTAGCAATAGATATCACACACATATATGTGCATATGTATACACACACACTGTGCTACAAAAGCCTATTATCTATCTTGTATAGACATACAGCCAAATATGACAACATTTCAAATTATGTATCAGTCCTCCATCATTCACCTCTTTTTAACTTAATTTCTGCCCCAGCTCTGAACCTTAGAAATCTTACTTTTACATTTGTCACAGAGTTAGAGTGAAATGCCCAACCTCCAAAACATTGGTCTGAATGATAAGGATACCTGAGGTCCTTATCCATGAGTACAAAGACATCTGTTTTGGGATGTTCCTTATCAATATAAAATGAGATTGACTTAATTGTGTGATTTCTAGGTCTTTGGCTGACAGCATATTGTCAGTTTAATCAATTGTAGCAGAAACTCATAATTATAGCAAGTTGACCCTATAGTGGTACATATCTTTTGTTTCTTTGAACAACAGCTTCAGTTTGTCCCATCAGCATGCCATCAATACACAGTATGTCTCAAGATTAGCTACCTCCAGTATAATATATATTGCTGGACACATTGACATATATGCCAGTTGTTAAGTTTTCTTCCTTTACAAAATAGTTGAATGAGACCACCAAGATACCAAGTGGAACCATGTTGAGCTTTGGGTTTCAAGGGCCAAAGAAAGTTAGGGTAGAGGAAAAGCCAGAGTACAAACTAAATTAACATGCAAACATAACAGACTTCCTGAGCTCAATTCATCAAATTGCCTAAGTGTCTTAGGCCTTAATTTTCTCATCTATAAAATGGTAACACTCTAAAATAGCATCTAATCAAAGATTCACAATAATTAAATTATATGATTCACTGAGGTGTCAATAAACACTATTAATGTTAGCTTAAAATATTAAACATCAGTAGATATTAGCTTTTACTAAACAAATGCTGAAAATTCATGATCAATGAAATGCTCTATTTATATTATTACTGTTATCATCTAGAAAAGACCTTTCACTTCTCAGAATTTCAGACTTCTCGACTCTAAAAACCAGAGCGATAATTCTTGCCAACTTCTTGAAGCTGTTTTTAAACTCAAAAGCATTTACACAAAACACTATATTCAATGTAAAGTGTATCAAAATATATGATGGTAGCGAAGTTACTTCAACTGTGGTTGTCTTCACTCTGGGCACTGGGGTTTCGATAACTATATTTGTACGCCTTTGGCATCCGGTATGGCCCAGTTCTGGTTAGATTTAAATCCTACTCTCTAAATGTTTATAATCATCTAAAATAATTAACAAGAATAACTTCAACACAGAAAACTGCCTTTCCTACTATTTTAACGATTTAATTTTACAATCATATAGAATTTTCTATAATTATGCAAATTCCTACATCTGCTCTATTCAATAGGATAGCCATCAGTCATACATACTACCAAGTAGCTGAGATGTGTCATTGTAACTGGGAAACTAGATTTTTTGTTTCATTTTAATTAATTTAAATGTATAAAGCCCAGTGCAGCTAGTGACTACCATACTGAACAACACAATATAGAATGTGATAAATCCCTGAGATATTTGTTAATGGGATTACCATTCTTTTTTGCACTACATTTTCTTTTTTTTTTATTAGTTATATTTGACATCATTTGCAGTCCCCAGGGAGTACCCACCACCATTTCACCCATGCACCATCACCTCAGTCCCTTGTGCGCCCTCTGGCCTCTTCCCCATCTTTGCCCTCTCCCCTTCCCCTCCCCCCCCCCATGGTCCCTTTGGTTTATCCAGGCTTTTTGGTCTTATTAAGTTTTTTTTGTTGTTGTTGTTGTTTACTTTTGGTTATAATTGCTCAATTCCTTGAGCTTATTCTTTATTGTTGCTGTTGTTCTTTCATATTCCTCCTAATAGTGAAGCCATCCGATA
>JAGFMF010011802.1:6770216-6838227 GCA_019455555.1 Galemys pyrenaicus | reverse complement strand
CATACATTCTGGAGTGGGGTGTCCTCATTGTCATTCAGTTCAAAGTATTTTTTAATTTCCTCTGTGATATCCTCTATAATCCATTGTTTCTCCAGTAGTTTGCACTGCATTTTCTAATGATGCAACTTTAGGTTGCAAATATATCATATTACAAATTCCATTTAAACACAACCTTCAATAAATTATACATCTACATGTAATAACTATTCTGTATAAAGATAAACTTTGACTTTTTGTCAACAATATTACATGCTAACTAATTATGTGAGAAAAAGCATAATTTTAAAAGCATATTGTCTTTGGGAGCCAAGAATATAATAAAATTTAAGTTTTACTGTTTGTTACAACATTAAATAGATTACACTATTTTATTATGGATGGTTGATATCCTCTTTTTTTGTGGTAGAGGACTATAGGTGTTTTGGTAACAACACTTGACAAGGGAGATCCTATACCTTTAAATCATAAACAATGTTATAAACCAATATTACCTCATTAATAAAAAGAAGAAGAAAGAAAACAGTTTTAACCTTGTCCACAATTGGGGACTGGATATACAGACATAAATGAAAAGATCTGTGAGTGGAAGAGAAAAGCCAGATCATACTCAACATTAGAAATAAAATGGAGTCATTAAGAAAGACAAAATCTGACATGTTGCACCATGTAGCAGCAGGTTTTAGAAGGGACAATGGGAGAAGGAAGGGGAGAAGGGTAGGGGAGCCAGAATACCCAAATCTTCTAAAAAACAAAAGGGCTGTGGTAGAAATAAGGTCTGTATCATTGGGTATCTAAACTCTGCTATAGTGGTGAAGAGGTAGATGAAGATGATGTAGCTAGAAAGAAGATGAAAGTATCATTCCCCTGGCTGGTAAGAGAGGTGAGCAGTCATGGTGGAGCTGGAGAGACAACTAGAGAAAGACAAGAAGCCAGCCATTCCATGGCACTCAGACTCACTGATTTGGAAGAGGTAGCAGTCATGCTAATACCCAAGGTGAGAAGTATGAAGTAAGGTAAATGATTCAAGAGTAGTGGGACAACAGCAGTCTCCTGGCTACAGTTTGGGGACAACTGAGGCTAATAGATGAGGTAGCAAAAGGAAAGCAAAGGACTCCTATCAAAAGTTCTGATTACCTATAAGAAAATATTCTCCTTTTGTCAGGGAATACTAGAGAAAAGGGACACAGATAAGAGTCTAGGGATAATTACTTTACATTATAAGCAATCCTGGAAATTGTTAGAACTATGTAAGGGGAGAAAGTACTTCATATATAAGAAGAAAAGGGGCAGGAGATAATAATAATCCTCTATTGGCAAATGGGTAGGGAAATAGGAGTTTATTTTTTATTATTTTGTCCACAAAATAATACAGGGTTATTTCTATAGAGTGATTTGAAAAAAACAAAATTCTTTTTAAAATTTTATATACTTACCCCAGTATTTGCTTTTAGAATCTTAGCATATGGAGAACTGTCTTGTTTTTATAAAAAACTACTAAGTATAGATAAGTACAGAAATAAGTAGCAAATTAAACTATAATAAAATACACCAAATAGTGATAGTTATTACTGATGAGATTATCAATGAGCTTCATTTTAAATATTCTCTTCCACATGCTTCTGCAATTAAAATTGTTAAATAATCTGGGTGAAAAAAATCAGTCAATTAAATTGAAAAGTTAGCATAAACTCCCTTTATTCTCTTATATTATGTATCTTTATCTGTGGTTGTATCTTATTCTAGTTTCAAGTGTCAATTTACTCAGTGGTAGGGCAATAATTTATTTTACAGTTTTCTCAACAACTGTTTTAGGGGTCAATCAAATCTCCTTATTCCTGTTTTTTAATCCACTAAAATCTGCTTTTCTCTTTCTTTTTCCTGCCTCATTCCCTTTGCCTTAATATTGACAGTTCTTTTTACAGCTATTTGAGTTCAAAGTTGATACACATTTATTTTCATTTTTTCTAATGGTGTAAACTCTGATTTTGAACTAAGTTTCTTATCCAAATATTTAATACTATTTATTTAAATATTTATCCTTTATATAAGAATTATTCATCATCCGAGTATGATATTGTAATCAAATTTGCAGCTAATATTCAGACTTAATTCTACAGTTAGGTCATTTCATTATTCCCTATCACTTCTTTTTAAAATTTTCAGTTCAGTAAATTTAACCTGCTTTTGGTGTCCAATTAGATTTTGAGCAATGTGTACAACTTTAAAACTTACAATACCTTCATGTCAAGATATACAACATCAATGTTTCCTCTTGCCCTTTTGAGGTCAATTCCATTCCCACTTCCCAATACCTAAAGAACTGATGATATTAATTTCTATCCCTATAGTTTTACTTGTTCTAGGCTACTGTATTCTTGCATGTATCTGCAATCTATTCCTTTTATTGATGAGTATGTTCCATTGTACAGGTGTGCCAAAGTTTGTTTATCCTCTCAAATAGTTGATGGGTGGTTGCTGTAAATATTTGCATACTTGCCTTTGTGTGAACCTATGTTTTAATTTCTCTTGGGAAAAATACCAGGAATGAGATTACTGGCACTGTGATAAGCACACATTTATCTTTATAAGAAATGACCAGATTGTTTTCCAAGTGGCTTGTATTGTATTATTTTGCATTCCCACTAACAATGTGTGAAAGGTCCAGATATCCCATATCATCATATACTCACCAGCATTTGAAACTGTCAGATTAGTGTTGGGGCTGGGGACTATTGAAGCTGCCAGATTTTCTTTCTCTTTCTCTCTCTCTCTCTCTCTCTCTCTCTCTCTCTCTCTCTCTCTCTCTCTCTCTCTCTCTCTCTCTCTCATTCTATTGATGTGTTATTCTATAATATCATTATTTTACATTTCTATAAATTTCCATAGCTATTTGATGTTAAATATCTTTTCTTGTGCTTATTTGTAATCAGCTATCAACAACATCTTTTCATGGAGAAGTGTCTGTTCAAATCTTTTGTCCATTTTTTAATTTGAATTTTATTCTTTTACTATTGAGTTCAGAAATCTCTTTATATATTCTGAACACAAATCCTGAATTGTGTTTTGCAGATGTTTTCCTTAGCCTATTGCTTGTCTTTCTTTTTCTAATACTATCTTTCAGAGTAGTTTTTTTTTACTTTAACAAAAGTTCAGTGAATTAAATTTTTCTTTTATGTGTATGAATTTCATGTTTTATGTGTGCTAAGAAATATTTGGCTATCACAAAATCACAAGGATTTTTTCCTATGGTTTCTTCTAGAAGTTTATAATTTTAAGATTTAAAACTATGATCCATTTTGCATTCATTTTTCAATTCAGTATGAAATAAGGGTCATTTCATTTTTTGTATATGGGTGTATACTTGTTCGAGTACAGTTTGTTGAAAACACTAGCCTTTCTTATTGAGTTACATTGGCATCTTTGTTGAAAATAAATTGGACATATGTGTACAGGTCTATTCTAGATTCAAATCAATTGAGCTATATGGCACTATTCTTTCACCAATATTACTGAGTTGATTAGTCTTATAGTAAGTCTTAACTAGTCTTCCAATATTGCTCTTCAAATTACAAATTCTAGATTCTTTGTATTCCCATTAACATTTTAGATTTGATATACCAATTTTAAGGGGAAAAAAAACTACTGATAGTTATTTTATTGAATTTATAATTTGAAAAGAAATGACATTTCTACAATGCCAAGATTTCTGATTCATGAAAGCAGCCCCTCCACTTTTGTAGGTCTTCTTTAAACTTCTCATCACTGTTTTTTATTTTTCAGAATTCAAATGTTGTATGTATCTTGTTAGATTTGGTCCTGAGTATTTTGTGATGTTGTAAACTTTTTATTCTTGCTAAACTCATGCCATGAATAGTCCTCACACATTTTTTTTAATTTGACTTTGAGAGATTGTCTACACTGCTAATCAGGTTTTTGATCTGCTTATCTTTTTCTTTGTCTTGTCTTATTATACTGACAAGTACCCAGAATGCAATATTAATTAGGAGTAGTAATACTGAACATCCTTTCTTTGTTTCTTTTCTTAAGAGGAGTGCATTAAACCTTTTACCATTAGGTATATTTGCTGTATTTATGACATGTTTGATTACTATAGCTTCATAATACAATTTTAAATCAGAATATGTGTTGCTCCCAATTTTTTTTCTCCTTGCTCAAGATTGTTTTCACGATTCAGGGTCTTTTGTGGACCCATATACATTTGAGGATTTTTTTCTATTTCTGTGGAAGGTACCAAGAGAATTTTATAGGGATTAAGGTGAATATGTAGATCACTTTGGGTAGAATGAATATTTTAACAATGTTAAACATAACATTAAATATTTATTAATTATTCCAATTGTTCCCTTTCATTGCAAAGTTGTAATTAATAACCTCATAAGAATAGTATATGAATTAGGTCAAATAGTGCTTGATAAAGTATATCACAGAAATAGGCACATCGAGTCAATTAATGGTTACGCAACACTGAATCTGACTTGAGCTTCACTCGCGCAGTTCTATCTCAATACCCTGAATGACAAATATCAAAGATTCTTAAGCTCCTATACATATAAAGCACAATCTTACCACTGAATTGCAAAACTCTTTTGTATTAACTGGTATTTCTATGATAAAATAGGGAAAGTGGAGGTCCAAAAGGTGATATAATTTTAGAGACAGTTAAACTATATTGCTAATCAATAATAATCATTTCCCATGAAAGAAATTTACTTTTGACTGGAAATGAACGAAAAAGTTGGCAGTTGATGGTAGAGTCTATTGTTATATTAATATAATTTCAGTGAAATGCCATTAGCTCTCTCTGCCTCACTTCCTACATCTTTAAGATGGTGGTTATGGTTATAGTTGATGACTTTTATGATTGCCAAATTAAGAGTTATGTTCACAGTGGGAGAGATGGATTTGTAGATTTTAATAACATCATGCCCTCCAAGCAGCATTGCATACAATAGGAAGCCCCTAGGAACTGAATTGTAGGTAGGACTGTGTACTCATATAATCATGGTTATAGTTATAAGTTTGTTAAAAAAACATTAATGATGTCCCTTGTCTGAAATATGGTCCCAAAGTGTTTTCCTTCCAGAGCTGATAAGAAGAAAATCATTCTTGTAACTGTGAAAACCTTCAAAACTAATTTCAGCAGTTACAAGATAACAATGAGCATTAAAGGAGTTCTACAGAAAATCAGATCTGAGATTTCATAGTTCTGGATATTAAGAGAAGTCCCAAGTTTAGCCAGATCCCCTACCCAAAGAGTTCTTTCCCTTTAATGCCTGTTTTCAAAGCAAGAGATATAAATGGCAAAACCAACCTTCAGTAAGCAAACCTGTGTTAGTTTTTCTTCTTAATTCTGCTTAAGTTTGGGGCTTCCCTCACATGCTAGTCAATACAATTAACCCTATATAAAGGAAAGCAAAAATTTCTTTAAATTGAGTACATTGTTATTTGCAATTTTCTATGAGAAGCTGAAGAACTAAAAATATATGATTGCAATTCTCAGACAGTTTATACAATGATGTTCATTGAAGCATCCCTCTCAGAAATGGTAGCATAATGGAGAAAGTAGCAGTCAGGTTTCATAAAATCTCTATGGACTTTATGGAAAGCAGTGGAGAAGGCAATAGAATTGCTATTATTCTTCCCAAATGCCCATGATCCCTTCTACTCTTTCTATGTGTAGCCCTTCTCTAGTTCTGCTGTGCTTTTGCTTCCAATAGTCCACACTTGCAAGGCTAATGTGAAAGATTCCCTGTGGCTGTTGGAGCCAATTTCCCCCAAATATAGAAAACCACAAATGCTTAGGAGTTTATGTTCCCAAAGGGGAATACTAAAGGGTACAGTATTATAAACTCTCCTCTCTCATGCTTGGGGAGAGACAGCACTGTAGCATAATCTATATTCCAAAGTTCTCCTATGGTATCAAGCTGATGCTACTTTCTGTGGGAGTTCCTGAAATTACACGTGTGAATAACTGTCTCTTACCACTTCCTCTTCCCCTAGTACCTTACTAGATTTTCCTAGGAGCGTCTCCTTAATCAATCACTTACACACAATTCCTCTTCTCAGAATTTTATTAGCAAAATCAAAATAGGAAAAATTCAGACTCAGAAAGTGCCATAGATATAAAAAAAGCAAAAGTGAAAGCGAATTTAAGGGGAAATCATATTCACAGCTTTATTATTCACTATTTCTGAAATGTAAAAGTAACCCAGTGTTCACTGATAGGTGAGTGGATATACAAAATGTGGCATATATACACAATGAAACATTATTCAGCTTTAAAAGTAAAGGAAATTTTGACATATACTACAATATGGATGACCCTTGAGAACATATGCTGTATTAAATATGACAGTCACAAGAAGACAAATACTGGATGTTCCAACTTATGTGTAGTAAGAGAAGCCAACTACATAAAAACAGAAAGTGTAACGCTGATTGCCAGGGTCTGGGGTAGAACATGGGGGGAGTTATTATTCAATGGTTTTTCAGGTGAAAAGACTTCTGGAGATGGATGGTGGTCGTGACAGGACAGAATAAATATATTCAATGGACCATAGACTTGAAAATAGGTAAAATGGCTAATTTTATGTTGTAGTTATGAAAAAAAAATTGGGGATGACAGAATGGAAAGCTCTAAATGTAATTTGTGGAATAAGGGATGCTAAACTTGGGGAGAACTACCAGTGGTAAGATACTTTGCAATTCCTATAGAATAGCACAGCTTACCCAGTAATGACTCAAAGAAACAAGTCTTACATTAAAGACACCTATCTGGTTCAAACTGGTTTCAACAGGCTCAACCTGACTGCACCATTTCAAAATGGTTTTAAACAGTTAAAACCAGTTCTAACAGATCAAAAAGGCTCAAATCAGTTCAAAATAGTGCTGGCCAGATCAAACCAGTTCAATCCAGTTCTGACCAGATCAGACCAGCTCAGTTCCATTTTAAATGGCTTAAGCCATTTCAAACCAGTTCTATATAGTTAATTCCAGTTCTAAGTGGTTACAAACTCTTCAAGGCACCTCTAAGCATTGTGTCTAAATGTTTTAAGCCAAATCTCACTGTTACAACTGACTCAAATCAATGCCTATTTGTTCAAATCAATGCCTACTTATTCTTAATGTGTCTAACTGATTCACACTAGTTCTAAGAAGACTAGACCATTCTGACAAGATTAATCCAGTTCAAACAAGTTTATGCACACTTGGATCAGTTCTGACCCTATCAAACAGATTCAAATCAGTTCTGACCAGTTCAAACTGGACCTGACCAGATCAATCTGGTACTGACTAGATCAAACTGGTTCAACCAGCTCAAGCCAATTTTGACTGGTAAAAATGGTTCTGAACTGATCAAACAGGTTTAAAATGGTTCTGACCAGATAAGGCTGGTTCTGACCAGATAGTTCAAACCAGCTCAAACATGTTCTGACCAGAGTAAACCAGTTCAAATTGGCTCAAACATGTTCTGATTGTATGAAATCAGCTCTGACCATTCAAACTGCTTCTGACCAGATAAAACTAATTCAAATCTACTAGAACTGGGTCCAATGGGCCTGAAACAAATCCAGCCATCCATATCTTAACACTTCAAACTGTTGTGAGCATCTTCTAACCAGCTCAAACCAGGCTGAACTATATCCAACCCACCAGAACTGGATGCAGCCAGCAGAAATGTAGACAAACAACCAAAAACAGGAACAACCAGCAAGAACCAGAAACAATCAGCCAGAACTGGAAACAAACAGCTGGAACTGGCTTAAACCAGTTGGAACCAGTTCCAACTGGATCCAACCAGTTCAAACTGACTTGAACCAGTTCCTACTGGCTCAAACTAGCTGGGCCTGACCAACTCTTAGGACCAAAAACAAATTTGCGTTCCAAAAGAAAAAGCTGACACTTTTTCCCCAAGTTGAACTGATTAGTTCAAGTGAGGTTTATATATGAAAATGAATTATTCAAAATGGGTACAAGACTATAAGAGCTCTTCCAATATAATACTCCTGCTGCAGAAGGCAATGCAGATAATTTCATTGTGATATCTTTAAAACTGTTTTATACCCAGGCCTTTTCCCTGATTGCCCTTTTTAATGTCTGATATTCAGAGAGATTAAACCCCTGGCAACCATTTCTTGACTCTAGGCAATGGCATTTGATTTCTTTAATTAATTTGGTCCTTCTTTGAAGAGTTTTACTTTAGAATTTAGATGATGCTTTTTAGCCAGATTCCTCTATTATTCAGTTAAGCTAACTGGATGTGTTAAGTGTGTGAATACATCAAGAGGATGCAAAATAACACTCTAGTTTCTAGAAATTTGTTCCTTATAGTCTGCATAATTTATCACCTTTTGTCAATGTTAATTGAGATTAATGAACTAATAGTGTAGATACTATTGTTTCATAAAATGTAGCTTCTATTCAATACAATTAATTATAATTTTAGCAATCAATGAAATTGATTTAGAAATTCAAAAACCCCACTTTAGAAAATTGGGGAAAATCAGAAAGTTTAAAGTTTTGTAATCATTTACAAAATTCCACCTAGAAATAACCCTATTATTGCTTATGTTATGTATCCTTCCAATCTTTTTATCTCCTCATATACATATTTGTTTATTCATTCAGTCATTCAACAAACTTTTATTAAGCACCTATCATGTTTCAAAAAGAAGTCTAGATGCTGCTGACAAGACAGACAGCTCTGTGCATTCATGCAGTGTGCATTCTAGGGGACAGATGAAAACACTAACAATTAATACTATTTCTGTTAGTGATAACAGCTATGAAGCACACAAAATAAATAATGTAACACATGAAGGTCAAAGGGTGGAATAGTGACAGCTGGCTATTTTAAAGAAATAAAAGAAGATTTAATTTGGCTAAAGTAGGGAAGACCTTTTTAAGCAGAGGATAACTGACTTGAAACCTAAGAACCAGGACAAGTTATGAGAGCATTTGCAGGAAGAAAATTCCAAGCACAGGAAACAGCACATGCAAAGGAAGAGTCTGATTGTATCGAGTCACCACCACGAGGTAAGAATGGCGGGGACTAAAGAATTAAAAAAAAAAAAAAAAAAAAGGCACAGACAGGGATTTCTCATATTCACAATGTGTTTTTAGCAGCCCCATGTGTAAATTTTCATTTATGATATATTTTGACCTAGAGAAGGCTTATGTTGTTAAAATTTTTTGTCAAAAAAGAAAGGAGAATAGTGGTTGCCAGGAGAGTGACTACTCAGTGGGTACAGATTTTAATTTTATGAAAAATTCTGAAAGTAGATAATGGTGACATTTTCATAATAATGTGAATTTACTTAAAATCACTAAATGTTCACTTTAAAAATAATGAAAGTGGTAAATATTACCACATTTACAAAATTCCACCAAGAAATAACCCTGTTATTGCTTACGTTATGTATCCTTCCAATCTTTTTATCTCCTCATATACATATTTTTTATTCATTCAGTCATTCAACAAACTTTTATTAAGCACCTATAATGTTTATATATTATATGTATTTTATGTATGTTATATGTATATTATATATTATTATTATATATTATATTCTGTATATATGTATATTATATATTATGTTATCACAATTTAAAAAGTAATATTGAAGATGGCATTAACTAGATTTCAGAAAGTCTTCTTTATAAATATCCATGCAAAGAATATCTCATTATAGTACTAATATTGTGACTTGCACAGTGGAATATGTTCCCCTTGTACACTGACCAACAGTGAGGTCTATGCCAATTTTGGCCCTTCCTGGCAAATGCACAGGATTCCTCAGCTTGTCTACTTACATAAAGGTGTTTATAGGCATCATCATACTTTCCTATCTTTACTTTTCCTTTCCTTCATTTTTCATTCTTATTTTCAAGTTATTTTATCTTGCTGCCATTTATGGATCTTTGTGACATACTATAAATTATTTTAAGAATCTGATAGAATATAAATAACCTAAACATCAAAATAGGACCAGATAAGCTGTATGCTTATTTTGTATCTCATAATGGGGTCTCTTCTCCTGTGGTAAATTCCTAAATGATCCTTGCAATGAGATCTACAAGAAATCCTATTAGACGTGAGACATATTTCAGATAATTAACTTCCCTTAGAGTGAACATCTTTTTATTGACTTTATTCACACCTTTTTTTCCTTTGTTAACTGAACACCAACCGTCAAGCATCATATTACAAATGCAGTGATAATGATGAAATGTTCTTACCTCTGAGTAACAGTCATTGTTGAGAAAACCAATCACACTTACTCTGTCAGGTTTTACTGCTTTCCAGGATTACAAGGGGGAAAAAAGCTTAGCAATGCCATTTTGTTCAAAGTGAAAAAACCATGACATCTTAGAGAGCAAAATAATGAACTATTATGATGTACAATCTTTTTATTTTGTGGTTAGTTAGGATGAACATATATAATCCTAAAAGCAGTAATGCAACCTCTTGAGGGAAATCCCATAAATGAGGTTAGATACAATAGCAGAGAATATTTTTAAATGAAAGTCTCCATGGTTGGTCTGAAACAAAGACTAAATAAATGGATATTTGGAATAAGCCTTGCAGATTAGATGGGTCACCAACGTTTTATTGTTGACTGAAAATATGATTTTGCCGTGATGAATTTAACTATTTATTAAACAAATATTTGAGCTACTTGTGCTGGGTACTTTGCAGTGGGATAAATTAATGGGAAAAGATGCTTACTCCTTAGCAAAGGAGAGAGATAAATAGGCAATTACAAACTGATATTCTGGAGACATGTAAGCTGAGACCTGAAGAATTTAGGAATAAGACAATTTTAGAAGAGGTGGGACTGAGGCGAAGAGAGATTTCCAGGCAATGGAAGAACAGGTCCAATTGCCTAGTAGAGAGAATAGCACATTCAGAGAACCACAGGTGATTCAGTATATCTAGAATTTAGAAAGTAAAGCAGTGAGTGACTAAAAATAAAGCTGTAGGGAAAAAGCAGAAGGTTTTGGAATCTTTTTGACAGCCTTAAATAACTATATCCTTCCAGCCTTTATTCTGAGAAAGTAGCGAACCAGTGAAGTTTTTAAAGCAAAAGAGGAACATGACTAAATTTATATGTTAATAATATTCTGGCATCATTTATTTGGATAACTCACAGAGAGCAAAAAACACAGGGTAGTATCAGACCACTGTTGCATTATAGGTAAGAAATTACAAAGGTAATTACAAAGGTCTGAGCCACTGCTGCCTATGTTTTTGATCAGCCCCACAGAATAGTAAAATAGTAAAAATTTTGAACACTGCACCCCTGTGTTACATGCATACTTTTGTATTAATTAACAAAACAAATATTACAAAAATCTTATCAATTAAAAAGATGAGATAAAATAAATAAAAACAAAGATTCTAATATTTTCTTCCTGCATCCAATAGATGATCTCACCCACATTCCTGAATGCACATACCACACTCTGAAGACCAAAGGCATGAAATAAGAAAGTGTAGTGAAAATAAAGAAACATGAATAAATTGGAGAATCAGAAAAGATACAGACTCAACAAGACTTGATTGTTGCACATTACAGCTTGGATAGTTGGTACTAGTTAACCAAGTTTTGGTGCACCAAAGAAGGTAAAATGAAATTTAGAAATTCTAGGTATACTTGGGCAAGAATCTTGACCTCAGGTCTGGTATAAAGTCTACATCAGAGTTTTGTAAGGGGTACTATTACCTAAACCTCCTATCCATAGCACAGCCCTAACATGAAGTTTCGGGTAGGCTTGCTGTAACATCTAAGCTTTCCTAGTTGAAGGCATTCGGGGGTTCTAATTTCTACTTTAATATAAAATTTGATAAATTCTAGAGCCTAAAATTGTCTGCTACTTACTGACATCACAGAGAAAGCAAGTGCAGAGTCCACCTGAATACTTCCAGTGCTCATCACTGAGGCTCAGTGGAGACTCTTAAGAGAACATGTTGAAAAAGGACTAGAACCCACATGCATATGCTTTATACCCCACCTTTAAGATGTTGCGCTGATCCCTTCTGAATCCTCTTGAGCTAAAAACAGTGGTTAAGGATCACTAGGAGCTGTATTACCAGGCACTATCTATGGCATCATAAGGAGCATCAAGACACAATTGTCAGGGGCCTGTCTGGTGGCACAGCAGGTTGAGCGCCACACTGTGACGCATCCGCTGCACAAGTTCGATCCCCAGTCAGGGAGGGCACCCACATGGTGCAACAGACCTCTCCTGCCTCAACTGCTGCTCCCCTCAGTGGTGTATTTCAGTAGATCTGCATGTTCTGCTCCCCACTCTGTGTCTGGTGAATCCTCTCACCTCCTGTGAGTCTGATCTGTGCCCCAATTCTTGTATGCATAAAATAAATCTTTTTTAAATAAGACACAATTGTCAGGAGACAAGCTGTCGTTGTGTTAGATGTTGGTTTTCTGGTATAAATACATTCTCATTTAAAGCTCACAATAGCTGTGTTTGAGCAAATAAGGAACATGATCTGGGAAGCAAAATATTTCTTGACAGTTACTCAGAGTAAATAGCAAGACTGTGTTCAAAACAGGGTCTGCTTGTGTTCAGTTCCAGCAACCCTAACCCTGACACCACAGTGTCTTGCAGCCTCACCCAGTGATACTGGCAAAGTGCTCTGTGGAAACACAAATGAAATATTGCTGCTGTAAGATTTCACTGTTCAAACTGGTTGTTATTTTCATTAAGTAAACTGAATTGCAAGTGCAGGAAGCAAAAATAAAACCTGAGCTTTTTAGCACCCAGTGGAGAAATTTTGCAAGATAGCACCTAGATGATGGTGTGGACATGCATGCACACACACACAGTAACAGGAACTCAACTTTACAAGCACAGGCTGCTGAAGGTACCAGGCAAGAAATGCCTCACCTTATACCGAAGAAGCTGTAAAAGCAGAAAAATCAATCTACTGTTTTAATAAAAAATGTGAGAAACTGAGAAGATGAGCTATGGTGCAATCACTCTGGGCGGACCTGGGTGTTTTGCTATTAATCATTTCACTACTGTGCAGTCAGCAGAACTTTATTTAAGTCTTTCAGTCAGGTCCACCACAGAGGCATTGTGAGCAAGTGGGATGAGATTATAAAACCATCATTGTATCCTCAGGATGGGGGACTGTGCATATAATTGCAGTCTTCAAGTGGAAAAGATTAACCCAAGAAAAGACAATCATTTTCTCCAAGACTGGAATATTGAAATCTCCTGACATGACAACTTACATTCCAGCAATTACTAATCATGGATTTAAGATGAAATCTTAGGCCACATCTGCACTCAATGTTCAATCATTACTTTTCTGTTTAAGAAAGAATTTGAATAAGATTACATTAATGCTAACAACAAAGGACTAAAGTTTTCTTACAGATATAATTATTTTTCTTTATTTTTGTCTGCTCTTCCAAACTAACTTGGGAATTTGGTGACTGCCTCAGAGACTGCTTCAAAGTTTTTCTTGCTGGAGTCATTCTGCTGAGTTACCCAGAGGAAATGGAGCATTTTCTATAAAGCTTCTTAAATAAACTCTCATATGTCACTTGTATCTAAAACACATAGGATCTTGAAGCAAAGGTCTATACATTGGAAGATAATAGTCAAGAGTACAAAGCAATAGTATCTTCAAGAACTTGTCTCCACTGATACCACAGCACAACACTCTCCCTGAAGATGGATATAACTGGGTGCATCCAATGCTGATGACCCTCGTTGCATTAACCTCAAGTGCCACTGGGTTCCCAACTTCAGGTATCAAATCTCAGTAGTAATCCAGAGGACATGAAAGGATTCCTTTCCTAAATACCACATTCCCTTCTAAGATAGTCACACAAAGAAGAGGACTTTCTTATTATTTCATTTGTTTTTCTATTTATTAAGGAAGGAAAATTCTAGAACATTAAAACACAAGGATGCATTCACTGAGAAGCAGAATATTTTATCAACTTGCTTTGATTCTGATCCCTCCCCTCATACTCCAACCCAAGGTTAAAATAATTATTACAATATTACTTTAAAAATCTCCTCATATCGCTACCTAATGCTCCAGTGACCCTGGCTATGGGTTTTTAACTAGCATCTGCACACTTGCATACTGTGTTATTCTACTCTGAGCCATCTTCCTTGTGTCCTCTGTAAGTGCCATGCTTTCTCCACCCTTTGAAAAGACTGTACTTTCTCATTTGTTATCTATCCTCTACTCAACCACAGAAACAGAAGATGCAAAGGTATGTTAAGGCCTACATGGCTTCATCGTTGTCGATACCATCTCAAATAAGAATTCACCAACCACACTTCAGGTCCTCTAAAAGAGCTCATCCTTGGTCCACTGACCACAAAATCTGAGACATCACTGGTTTTAGGTCTCTTTTAGTTTTGGAGTACACCCCAGTTTCATTTAATCCCTGTTAAATTCACCAACTAGTCTAAGATCTAATAGTGTCTTCAAGTCAACTGTTGTAATTTCTGACATCAAAAACTCACAAACTATGATATGAATGTATCTCTGTCAATCTATTCTAAGGCTTATGGATAATATTTAAGTCAATAAGCACAGATCAAGGTTTTTTATGCCAGACCTACTGTCTGAAATATAAAAGAATCTTTTGGAGATAAAGTGAGAGAGATAATATTCCCTAGAAAACTTCTCTTTCTATAACTTTTTCCAGATTCCCCCTTTTAAAATATACATGTACCATATTTAGTATATGGAGGAAAATTTTTTACTTTATATTGAGAATTAACTCAGAAAGAACATTTATATAATACAAATTAAATCTTCTCTTTCCTTCTATCAGCCCCTTCCAAGACAAGAATTACTTATGCACAGACCAAACAATGAATTTCTACACAAGACAGTCATCAGTTTTATACAGATTAGTAAAAGCATATTAATTCAGAGCTCATTAACATAATTATTCTCATGAAGTAGGACTGTGGCTTAGTTGTATTCTGGAAAAAAAAAAAGGCTCTCCCAAACAAATTAAGACAAAGTAATAAGAAGACCACGAATGACATCAATCATCAATCTTTTCTAACTACATTTTTCTCAGAATTGAAAAATATGATACACATATCACAGAATTCATTCAGCAAATTATTGCTGATATTTTATTTGCACTGAACTTCTATTCTCAGGGAATTTACAAGCTGGCAACTACAAACCACAAATTTACTGAGTTACCAATCATTACTGTCATCATATTTTTGAATTATTTAACACTGGTGACATACAAGAGAAAGTTACAGATACAAAATTTTGAAGCATAACAATAAATATCCCATTACTTTGCCACTTAAAGCCTACAGTATTCTCAACATTCCTGTATTAGTAGGCATGCCCCTTTCTTATCTCTTCAATCTGCCTTTCTCACATTCCCCAACACACCTACCACTACCTTGAAATTATATAATCTACCTTTATTATTCTGATAGCTTTACTCTATCTATATTCCTTAACATTAACTATGTTTATTTATAAACTTTTAAAATATATATAGAGAGAGCTATTTGGATTCTTTTGTGACCTTTTTCACTTAATATTATTCTTTTAAGGTTCACTACAATAACCATGTAAGTTATGATCACTTCATCTTCACTTCTGTATAATATTCCATTTTATTTTTATTTTCATGATACAAAACATTTGGGCTGCTTCCAATGATTTTCTATTAGAAATAACACTGCTAATACTGCATAAGCATCCTCACATGTCCATGTGTTTGTATGTAAGAATTTCTCTAGGATATACTAGGAAAGGAAATACTGAGTGCTAGGGTATATTCGAGTTTGCACAATAATGCTAAAAACATCATTTCTAAAATGGCCATACCAGATTAATACTTCTTTCTTCAAGGTAATTTTTTACTAATCCATATCCACTCCAACAATTAATATTGACAGCTTTGTCTTGTAAATATTGTCAATTTAGTGGAATTATAATAGTATACACTGGTGGTTTTAATTTACATTTTCTTGCCCATACATAAAATTAAGCACATTTTCATATTTACTGGCAATATGGATTTCTTTTGTGAAATGTATGTTCAACAAAGTCTTTTGCTCATTTTTATATTAGTTTTCCCTTTTTTATTGATTTGCAGGTATTATTTATTGATAAAAATTGATTTGTAGATAGTAGTACTTTGTCAGTTGTACATATTGCAAATTGTGTCTCTTGATTTTTTACTTTGTTTTTTACCATCTTTATGCTATTTTTTGTTGAATAGTTTTTTAAAAGTCTTCTTATTTTAAAGTAACTGAATTTATCAGTCTTTCATAGCTAATGGTTTTTAAGACTCAAGAAAGCATATCAATCTCTGAAGCAAAACAAATGAGAAACCATTCTTCTGATATCATTATTTGTCTTTGCAAGTAGTATAACTTAATTTCTTTATTTTTTTTAGTTACAAGTTCTGTTTTATTAGCTTCCTTTTTTTATATTCTATTTTTCCCTTTAATTTATATATATTTGACATCAATTGTAATCCCCATGTATTCCCCACCCTTAATTTCTTTTAAAACATATAATTTTAACTATGTTTTATATATTCTTGGGGCCACCTGAATCAGAATCACCTAAGTATTTTCAAAAAGCTAATTCACATGATGCATGATATCGGTGGACTATGAGTATATTTGGTGGTGGGTTTTAATGTGGTAACATACCTCTGGCAGGAGACCCTATACTTACATATAAAAGCATGAACAATAATGTAAACCAATGTTACCACATAAAAAATGCTAATTCAAAGTCCTCTTTTTTAAAGCAAATATTTGTTAAGTGACAGATTCTTTACTAAGCCTGAGAGCACAGAAGTAAATCAAAGGGGCAAAACTTATGTGACATTATGTATTGACAAGTATGAGGGGGAGAAAACAAGCAATAAGTAAGTAAAATCACAGTATTGTCTTCTTCCCATTTGTTTTCCTCCCTTTGTTTCTCTCCTCTGGGACCCCTCATTTTTCTGACTCAGGTATTTTACACCCACTATTCTGCTATGGCAATGACATCTTTCAGATGCTGTCAGAAACTGCAGTTATGACATTAGGTTAGCCTTGAGTATTTTATTTTAGGAAGCGCTGCTAACATAGGGCATAAGCAGGGTTGTAAACTGTGAGTTGTAAACTCTCACATCTCCTAACATATAGAGCAAGTGGCTTAAATAACTATATCTCTAAATTTGGAAGAAGCCCATTATCTTAAGTATTGTTTGAATACTTGATCATATTAATATATACCAAAGCCCTTGCCTTTCTCAAAAATTAATAAACTTGTTCTTATTTGAAAACTTGTGTTGCTTAATGACAAATCTACACCTTATACTTTGGATTTACAATAAAAATATAAAGCTACAATATCTTTGATGACTATGGAAACTACACTTTAGGAAAGTTCAAAGTTGGAATCAAAACAGAAAAAGGTCCCATATTAAATATTACTATGGTTTCTGTGCAGACTGCCCACTTTTAATATAGCACCTAAATCCTCCCTTTAAGTTCTCATCTGCCTCTTGGGTTGATAGTATGGGCACTAGGATTCCCAAAATCCCTACAACAGAGTCTGGGTTAGAGAATGCCAACGAAAAGCCCTCATGCATGATAGTAAGTTACAAGAGGAGGAAAATCATATCATTTCCCAAATACAGTGGACAAGGGTTCTACATACACAGGATCTTACAAAACTTCTTTGTTTCTTCATGAATCTCCTAACTTGATGCTGTAGATTTATGAGGTTCCTGCAACTTTATGATTCACTGAAAGCTGGTGGTAAACCTAAGATCTGGCAATGGCCTGCCCTTGACCTTCTATATCTCTAACTCTTCTAACGGTTTTCAAAACACCTAATTACCTGTATTAATTTCACCTCTTGCTTAACCTAGAATGGTTTTTGTTTTCTCAACTAAATTTTGAATAATACAGCAGGCTATCCCCCACTTCCTTTAGTTCTTTCTTGATTTCTAAAATCTCCAAATCACAATTAATTTGCTTGATAACTTTTAAGCACAGAAGAAATATTCCACACACACCTGGACTCCTAAATCAAAGACCTGAAGCCCTAGAAAAATCTAACCTTAGTGCAAATTAATTGGGGGGTGTTAAGATCCTCTGAACCACCCCCCAAAAAATATAAGAATTTACACACTGCACTTCATTATTATTGTAGCCATAAAATTCTCACAATATGTAGGAATAAATAGATGTGTGTGTATGTGTGTAACTACGAGAAAGGTGACCTTTTTAAAAATTATGTATTTTGAACATCTGATTCAGGTAATTAAATTTGTTAAACTTTAAAGGTCATATTTCTACTGAAAGCCAATTCACTGAACATCAGAAATTGCCTACAATTTAGTGTCTGTATTATTTGCTAGGGCTGCTTACACCATAAATTGAGTGTAAGCTTAGGCAACAGAAATTCATTTACGGCCTCACAATTCTGGAGGCTGGAAGTCTTAAGATCAAGGTTTCAGCAGTTTCATGCTCCCTTTGAAAGCATGAAAGAAAGATCTGTTCTTGGCTCCTCTCCTAGCTTCTGGTTCTGGTGGTTCACTGGCAATGTTTATTGTTGCTTGTAGTTGGGTGATGACCCCAACTTCTGCCTTCATCTTTCCATAGAATTTCTCTTTGTGTATGTCTCTATGCCCAAATATCCTCTTTAAAAATTATGTTGATATAAGAGCAATCTAAAATCCTGTATATACTTCAGGTGCATAATATCATAATTCAACATCTGCAGATACTTCAACATATAGGAAAAAAGAACAAAAATGAAGGTATCGTGCTCCTAACTTCAAATTATACTACACAGCAACAGTAATCAAAATAGTATGGCATTATAATAAAAACAGACACACAAGTCAATGAAACACAAGTGAGAGACCCAAAATAAACACCCACATATATGGGCAGCTAATTTATAACAAAGGAGCCAGGAGTATACAATGGAAAAAGGAAAGTATCTTCAATAAATGATACTGAGAAAACTGGATAGACATATGCAAAAGAATGAAACTACTATCTCTCACAAGACACAAAAGTTAACTCAAAATGTATTAAATACTTGCACATAACACCTAAAGCCATAAAATATACAGAAGAAAACATGGCAATAAACTCAACAAAATGGAGTTGGAGATTTTACTCCAGCTACAAGGGAAATAAACACAAAATAAACAAATGGGTACAACAAACAAAAAAATCTCTGCACAGTGAAAAAACACCATCATACAAATGAATCATACATATTGAATGGGAGAAGATAATTGAAATACACATCTAACAAATTTCCCCCTTTTATAAAACCAGTCATTTTAGATTAGGATCCACCTTAATTACCTTATTTTAAATTGATTCATTCCATAAAGATCCTGTATCCAAAAAAAAAAAAGTTACATTCTGGGGTACTGGAATCGAGAGTTTCAACATAATTTTTTTTCTAGGGGCTAGAGAGAGACACATAATTCAATCCACACCAACATCGTTCAGCAAGGTCTCTTATTAGTGTCTTAAAATCAAGATCTAGACAGCACCAATAGATTAAAAAACAAATTCTAAATCTACTAAAATCTTAACATTTAAATGTAAGTATCTTTCAGTCCTTTAAGTTTTCTTCCCATATGTAACTGAAGTGAAAAGACTGCCAACTCTAGGTGACCTTGATGGGTTTTTCATACTGTGCATTAAGAAATTTTCCTTCATTAAGGAGGGGAGGGCAAAGACGGGGATGAGGGCAGAAAGAGCACAAGGGACTGAGGTGATGGTGCACAGGTGGAATGGTGGTGGGGAATACAAATGCTGTCAAATATAATTAAATAAAAAAAGAAACTTTCCTTCATTATAAAAGTCATATAAGATCATAAAAATTCAAATTACACAGAAGTTAACACAGTAAATGTCTTCCACAGCTTCCTCTCCTGCCCTCAAATCTCATGTCACATAAATGGTTCATTCAGAATACACGACCACAGATCTTTTTGATGGTTGTACATATAAAATGTATTCCTCTACCAAAATTTTCTAATGTTTTATGAACACATATTGGTTACATAAGAAAAACGTAGCCTTTAAAAATGAAATGTAAATTCTATTCTATGACAGCTTAAATATATCTCTAGAATTTTCAGAGGAAAGCAAGACAGAAATACCCTAAAAGGGGGGAAAAACAACTTATTGTTTGTATAATGCAACAGAAATATCTCTGAAGTTCATTATCAGTTGAATTATTGGTCAATTGGAAAAAAAACAACCACCTCAGAATCTGACAATTACTTCTCAATAAATATTAATTAATTAATTAGATGATAAATTAGTCTCTAGGAAATATCTTTTGGGACTGGAGTATCTAGATTAGGAATTTGAGGGGGCACAGGTGGTGTTGTCAATCCTTCTTCCAGCTAACAGTTGGGAGTTTTAAAGAGAAGGGAGGCTATGGGAGGTGAAAGGCTGGCTATGCAGATGGTATCAAAGAAGAAAATTTAGATTTCTGGACTACAACCGAAAACATCAAAATAATAAGCTTTGGACTAAAAATGCAGCACATGTTAGCAACAAAGAGAAGCATATGCTTGTCCAAAAGTGAACTAACCTGATTAAAAGGTTCTGAAAAAGGGAGAGTAAAGCTAGACACTGGCTGAAGCTTTATCTCAGTTAAGCATAATTAAATCAAATCATTGTACCGCCTTCATTCTAGTCACTTTTTAATGACAAGACAAAACCTAAAAACTCTTCTAATTTTAATAGTCAATGTGTTTCTAATGGAGGAGGCAGAGAGCTTTAAAGTGAGATATGTATCCACTTACTATTGATAAATAGACTTAGCAGCCCTCATGTGAGAGGAATTTTAATGGTCAAGGTACCCTAGAAGTGTCCACAATTCAATAACGAGAAATAGATTCAGAAACAACAGTCAGAGTTTCAGATGACCATATATCATTACGCCAAATATAAGAAGAAAACAAGAAAAATCATAATATTGTGAAAAAAATAAAGACATAAACATTATTGTTAACCTCAGACTTCATCAGGAACTGCACCAAAAGGAATATTGTTTTTATGTGAAGAAAGAATAGAATTTTATTGAGTTTTAATAAAATATACATCTGCTCAAAGATCCTTTAATTTTATAAGACTAAACCCCCCCAAAGAAAACTATAAAGGTGAGGATAAAAGAAGATATAAACTAATAATTCATTTATCCTTTTATTCATTCAATCTGGATGATATTCAAAATACTTAACAACTGGTATGGTACAACCAATCACTATGTACGCTATAGTCGATCAGAAGAAATATCAACTATAAACAAAAAATATAATGACATAGTTATTATATTTGTGAGTGTGTGTGTGTGTGTACACATATAAATGCTTTCAATACAAACACTCCCACCTTACATGACATTTTAGGTCCAAATTATTGTTAACAAAATTGTAAGATTGTATCTTTTCTCTTTCAAAAAAAACAGATGTTTGTATTTAACTTGAAAACTTATTGTATATAAATATTTGTCTTAACTCTATGTTTGACTGGTTTCCAAATACCACAAGTTCTTTTGTGTCATGTTTTGATCATTATTGGGTTACTGGAGTAAACCATCCAATAATTTTAAGTAATTCTTTATACTTTGCTTATCTAAAAATGTGTTTCTCTTATTTTTACACATGAAATTTAAGTATTGAATTTGTGAGGTGTCAAAAGTTTCCTCATTGGAAAATTTTTCATAGAAATTTGAAATCAGTACCCATTGTTCTGCATTTATCATTCCTAAGGAGAATTTTGAACTAGCAATATTTTTGTTCTTTTGAAGGTAAACATAAATACACTGAAATTTTTTTTTCTTCATCTAGGTGCCTTGTGCCAGTAAATATCCAGATGTCTCTCTTTTTATTTTTTAATTCTCTTTTTCATTTTCATAGATTATTTTCAGGAAACTTTTCTGCTTTAATGTTGGTATTACTGTTTCTGTTTCCATTTCTCTGTCTAGTCTTTCCTTATGTTATCTTTTCTTTTTTGAAACAGCTATAACTCTATTAACAAACAGTTCTCTAATATGCGGCATTCTCCGTGTGTGTGTGTACACACGCAACATTTTTAAGCCTTAGCCTTGAATCAAACCATGTCCTTTTATCCATTCCCTGGCCCTGCCACGATTTTTCCATTAGCTTCATGTTTTTGTGGCAGATGTTGTTGAGGTGGTGGCTATTGTTCACCATCAAATGAGAAGCAGTCTGTCCAGACATCATGCTTGTCAACACATTGGGTTTTTTATTTCTTTGACTTTGTTCTCTATTTTACTTTGGTCAAATACCCTCTCTGAAATCTAAAATAAAGAGCAAGCTAATGTATCCAAACGATAAATTTGCAATCAAAACACAGTTCTTTGACTCTTTTTTCCCTATGCTACACTATGTAACATTGTGATTAATCAATAAGGCTGATATTTGCCAAATATAATCATAACTATATGACATGTCCATGTAACATGAGTACATTTTTTTAAAGATTTATTTAGTATACAAGAACTAGGCCTGGTACAGGCCAGAGGTGTGGGGGTGAGAGGATTCACCAAAGACATAGTAGAGAGAACAGGCAGACTGACTGAAATGCACTGCTGAGGGAAACATCGAGCAAGACAGGAGAGGTCTGCCATGCTATGTGGGTCAGCTCCCGACTAGGGATTGAATTCATGCTGCAGTGGTTATGGATGTTTCATAGTATGGTACTTAACCCCTTGAGCCACCAGGGAGGCCTGACATGAGTTGAGTACAATTTTAAATAAAGATAGGTTATTCACATAGCAGTCTATAACTCCTATAACAGAGGAGTCGTCAGTTTAAAACTAAAGCCATGGACAATATAGTAAAATACAGTGTTACCAGGATTATGTAAGCAAAAAGCTCAGTGTAGTTTATCCAAAGAGCACTACATAATGAAGGAAATTGAAAGCCTTCTTTCATAGTCATGATAAAGGCTTGATAATTTCCCTTCCTTTCAGATTTTTTTTTCCTAAAGGAGCTTGTGGAGTTGTGTAACTTCAAAATGAAATGCAGCATGAAGAGTGATTTTCCATTTTATGCCATGCACTGATTAAGTGATCCAGTTTACAGCAATGTCAACAGTCATTAAGAAAAGTCAGATTAGTTGCTATATAAAAACAAACAGACTAGGCAAGTGAATAAATAGCTTTTAGAACTTGCTGATACTTAATAATGGAATTTTACAGTGAAATTAAAACTAATTCACCTGTAATGTAATAATACTGGTAATACACAAAACTATGGCACTGCAGTGCATTTCCTACATGCTGTCTATGGCCCTTTTGTAGCAAGTACTTCACGTCACGCATGCTTACAACCCTGGCTCTTTGGGGGACCACTGTCACAGAAATCACCTTGAACTCTTCAACTATATGGAGAAAAGTCAGAAAGCTATCCATGTGATACCATAGCCCTACTCTCCAAAACCCAGCTAAATCTTTAATAAGCAACAAATTGTCCAAATGCCAATTAGCATAATCTCACGGTCCCTTTAGAAGTTTAAATGCAAGTTTTCTGTCACTTATTATAGAAAGACAGTTGGATTTTGCATATGATTTTATCCCCTAACAACCTATCTATTTGCTTTTGAATTCTAGGCAGAATATTTAGCTTATGCTTTTTCAGTTTTAATAAATGCAAAATAATTCAAAGAAATCCCCCAAGATTATGTAAGTAAATGTCCCTTGGAATCAGATCCACTGATTTTTAAGTTATGTTTGTTATTTTTAGTATAAGATATTGATTTAATAAAGTTAAAGAAAATATAGAAAACAAAAAAATATGAAAAATTATCAGTCATACATCTACCACTTTGAAATAATCATAGTTAATATAAAAACTGATTCCAGTTAGACAGCCAGTAAATTTGTGCGGTGACTTTACCATATACCACATATTACATGAAGGGCTATAAATACAGTAGTGGGCAGGAAGCAATCCTTGCTCTCAGGGAGTTAACAGTCTCATAAAAAGAAAAGGAAAACACTAAACAAGTAATTGTAAATATGATCAAGAGTTCCAAGGTAGTAACTCTAGATACTCTGGGAGCATTCTATCAAAGACTGCCTGATATATAGTCTATGATTTAGAAAAGTGTTCTCCCAAAGAACGGATGCTTTCTCCTCCCACTAGAATATAAACTCCACACAGGCAGAGGTCTGGCCACTACAATTTGCAGTATAGAGAGAGAAAAATTAGATGAGAGACCATTCTTCAAATATGTGGAAAGGATGAAAGATTAAAATAATAAGTAAATGGCAATTTAACAAATATAAATTTAATGGAGATTCACAGAAGTCTTATTTGAAAATATCTACTTTCTCTGTAAATTGGAGGGATCTTAATTGGCTGGAAAAAAATGTAGGAAAGTGTGAAACAGTAATGGAAGAGTAGAGTTTGAACTGCTAACTGGGGTGCACAGACCAGCTGAGTGAGATTGGTATCCAAAAATTTATACAGACAACAATTTGATCAGATTTTGGTTTTTTGCTAACAAGACTAGAAATATGAGTGCAAACAAGGCAAAGGCGGATACTAGGCACATCCAGGGTTGGGTTTTGCCAACTGGAGATATTAGAAGGCCAAGGGGCAAGTAGAGCATCATGCCTTTAAACTTCATCTGTTCTTATAGCATGTATCAGGAGCTTGTTTCCTTGTGTTAACTGAGTGCTAGTCCATAGTAACAGACTTCTGCATTATTTTCACATTTGAACTATTATAAATAACACCATTAGTAACATTTGCATACAAGTCTTCCCTTGGGTAAAAGTATAGGAGTGGAATTATTAGGGCATTTGGAAAGCCTATTTTTAAAATTTTAAGAATCTGCTAAACTGCCTTCCCAAATGGTTATACTATTTCCATTCACATCAGTAATACATGAGGGTTGCATTTTCTCCAAATTCTTGTCAGCACTTGATGTTGATCCCATTCTAGTGGGTAATTAGTGATATATCTCACTGTGGCTATTTGGCTATAATTTTCACTTCTCTAATGACATAATAAAAATATGTTTTGTGGACTTTTCCCTACATTCTTTTCTTTGCCAGGATGGCTGCATTTTTAACTCAGTTCCTGTTCTGGTATCTCATCACTTAACTCTTGTTTCAAAAGTTAGTGTTTATCGGGGAGTCCCTCCCCTGATAGACTGGACACCATTAAATTCCTCTTAATTCTTAAAATGAAGGGAAGTTCCAAAATCTAGCAACCCAAGAAGGACCTGGCGCTATAGGATATCTCCCTAGTTGTCTTTGACTAACCACTTCTTTGTTGAGAAGGCACAGCCACCTTTCTGTGTTGGATTGTAGGGTCTTTGTATTCAGCATGACTGAGGGACTCCTTCCTGACATTATTCCCCATCATTTTTGAAGTGACCCCATCTTATTAGTGAGAAGTCAAGCCAAGCAAAACCCTGATACCCGCTGACTTCTTATTTGGTCTGACCATTTTACTCTTTGAGCCCTATCAGAGCCACTTAGAAATGTTATTAATCTACCGTGGAAAACAGGACCTTCAAGAGGTCTGGCCCTCACTATGGATTCTTCCTTTATTCCTGAAATGCATTCATCTTACCAGGATTCCCACATTAGGTACAGTGAGTCTTTTGACCTACAAACTGTGGTGATTTTTCCAGTGAGTAAAAAATTTCTAAACCAACTTATGTTCCATTTGTCCTGATCGCTTTCTCTGGCATTTATTTCTATTCTTAATATCTGCTGTTTTGTACTCTAATCATTTTCCTATCACCTTCACATTTCTATAACCTTTTTCCCATATTCCATGAAAACATTACAAAATCATCTTCTGTACATCTTACATAATTTTTTAATATATTTTTGCCTGTGTGCTCTAATTATGATTTGAAAACTGAAATTACATTTAATTTAATTAAATTCTAATCCAATTATTCTTTCTGCATGCCATTCAAGCTCTTTTGTTCAAATCAATAGTCTGTCTCAAATTTTCTTTGACCTTTCCTCATAATGTTGATAAAATACTATAAAATTACTTAATCCCCAGAACAGATGTTATCAAACTACTTTCTAAATCCTATAGCTAATCCTTGTTTCCTTGACTATTAAAGACTTTGTTGTGCATCCTGTTCTTTGAAGAACCCCACGTTGGTTTTCTTTACCTGCTCACATACAAATTAGAACCTAAGGTCTTGGGTTTTTCCTGCCATCTGGCTGTTGTAGGAATTTCTTAAGCATGAATGCTGCTTTACATAGCTTTATATCACAGTTCAGTGAACCAATGGCAGCTGTAGCAAGGAAACTTCATGTGCCATTTCTTCCTTGTACTTGGTTACACAGCTGTGACAGAGCTCAGCTTTCTCTTGTGAACTTTATGCTTAGTCTGGTGTCTGCTCCACTGAAATGGTTTGGCCTTCACAGCACCCCCCCAAACCTTCTGCTGGGTACAAAAAAACCCTGCTGTGCTGCCCATCTTGTTGCTCCAGGACACCAAAAGGGATTCCAAGTGACTTGTTCCTTTTCTATGTCCCAGTTCACCCTTTCATGGCCAAAAAAAAAGTATGTATATGAATTTCTACCAGCTGCTATGTTCTTAGAAAGGGTAATGGTGAGTCAACCTTTCATTTTTCCCTCATCTTTAATCATTTCTTAACTCCCAAATGCTGGAACAAATTAATTTGTTTATTCTTAATTTATTCAGTCCCTAATCTTTATTGAAGGTATTACTTACTCACCTCACCAATCAATCACAGACTCTCAGGGACCCTTTCACATCCTCCCATCAAGGCTGACACACACGTATACCACATACACAAGCACACATGTCTGCATTCAAAACACACAGTTCCATTAAAGTCAGGAACATGATAAACTAATGTTATCACAATTATCACTGTTCAGGAAAGTCAATGCAATTAGACAAAATACAAAGGTCAAAAAACAAAAAATTGAGGTCAAAATATTATTTGTAGGTAACAGGTCCACCTGACAAATGCCAGAAAATCATCTGGTAAGTCAATGGCAAAATTAGAAGAATTGATAAAAGAGTTCACTGAGATCACAATTAATTGTTGAGCAGAGTACATTTTAAAAACCAGAGCACATTAAAAAACTTTTTGGATGTTCTTGTTCTTTGAGTGTGTTAATTAATATGAGTGTGTGTGTTCATATGCACTTATATTTTTAGGTGCATAAAAATATAAAAATAGTAACAGTGGTTATCTTTTGGGAGAAGATACAAATACTTGCTTTCTCATTATCTATATTTTCCAAATTTTCTACAGCGAACATGCATTGCTTTTATAAGAGAAAAATGCCCTAAAATGATGAGCTGACACAATAAATGCTAAATGTCACTCCTACTCCTCTGCCATAGTGAATATCTGAGAACATATTAAGAAAGCTATTATTGAAATTATAGCTCATGTGAAAATGATTACTCTTTTATGATAGTGCCTTTAACAAAGATATGTTGAAGAATAAAACCAGCCAAGCATATGTAAAACCTGAAAAATGAAAACAAGAGCAAAGGACTAAAATCCTTCACAAAGACCTTGTTGGTTGGTATATAATGAGATTCAGGCTTTAATAATAGAAAACAAGCTCAGTACAAGATGTGTATATTAATGTCAAGTTGGGGCGAAGTGCAAATAAGACTGGCAGTTCCAAAGAGTTAATTTCTGTTTTCTAGATTCCCTTTCTCACTTTCCGTGAATAGTCTGGAAAAATGCCACATAGCCTGAGTGTTCAACAAATATTTACAAGGATGAGAACAAAACAACTTTTCAAAGGGCATTCAGTTATTTCTAAGGACAAAAGTTAACATTAGGATACACACCTAGTGAAAAGTTCTCCAAATATAGATTCCAATTTTAAGTTAGCAAAATTAGTCAGATTATACCAAGTACTCTAGGCATTTATACTGAGTTTAGCCAATTTAACCTCATAGCATTTTAGGAGGTAAATGTCTTTTCCCAGGATAAAAACAAGACAGTTAGGTTCTTTCAAGTAAAGGGTTCTGCTCAAAATGAAGCACAAATAGGTGATGCTGCCCAACCCAACAAATGAATAAATGAGGGGGGTGAGGAGGTGCTGCTGATACCAGAGGACACCACATTTATCCACAGTGGTATCTTGACTAAACGAGGCTTGAGAACTATGCTAAATACGAGGGCCACAGTTTTTATAAAGTTCCGCTTTTCCCTTCATGGTGTTTACAGTCTAGCTGGAAGCAGAAAAAAAGCACTAGATAGAAAATCTCCTCAGAACCTATTTTTTACTCTTATTTTTCACTGAGGTAAAATTGGTTTACAACACTGTACATGGTTTGGAGTTATAGGAGAATTTATTTTAATAGTGAAAAGGACTCTAATAGGAAGCATAGGTGAACAGATGGTGATTAGGTAAAAAGTATAGGTATATTGCAGGTAGATGACCCAGAATTATTTGAAGGTTCTGAGACAGGAGCCGTAATAACTCATTAATTCTTTCTCTCTCCCCACCACCCCACACACACACAGGAGCCGTGATAACTTATTAATTCTCTCTCTCAGTCTCTCTCTCTCTCTCTCTCTCTCTCTCTCTCTCTCTCTCTCTCACACACACACACACACACATACACACTTTATAGCCTTCATTCACAATTCCTGAAAATTCTCTATATTCTCTCATGCTTTAGTATCTTTGCTTGTATGTGCCTCCATTACTCTCAGCCTCCTACTTTACACATGAAAAGACTGATGTACCTTTTACAACCAAACTGACTTAAGGTTTATATTTTATAGATATATATTCTACAGGGATCCTGTGAACTTTTTGAGAGTGATAACTGTATATAATTTGCTTTTGGATTCTCTCATAGCTATCACAGTGCCTGGCACACTTCAATTCCTCTGTAGAAGATTTTTAATATATCAATTAGCTGATGCAGGCACCATTACTTTATGATCAGTGTTTCTGACTTTTCTCAGAGCATGATCAAGCTATGGCACTACTAAAATCTCCCATCACTGAATATCTTCAAACAGAAAAACATCTTACAGAGAATTTTCTTTTCTCATGCTCTGGATTTACTTGTCATACATATACAAAATTGATTCTGATCCAGTCATATAAGATAGTTTAATATTCCAAATATAGTGGCTTTAAGGAACTGCCACAGACTAATGAATACCTTGCTATAAAAAAAATGACAAAATCCAAGAGTGAAACTGAATTTTACTTGTCTGTGATATTGAGATTTACTTTGTAGGGTTTGTAACTAGGATTGATAGATATACTCTTGAAGTCACTCATGCATCACTATCAGACCGAATAACATTTTTTAATAGGAAGAGGTGATGGCTAGCCTCAATATAAATGAAAATACAGCAGATTTTCAGCTTTTGAACACAATCTATCAATATCAAAAAAAAGATGTACTGGAGATAGTTCTAGATTCAGGATGAAACTCTAGAGCTCTGCTTTCACTCTTATTGATTATGTGGTCTTGGCTACAAAATAAACCCTCAGAGTTTCAGTGACATCAATTTTATCTGCCACACAGAATTATTATGAGAATCAAACAAGCAGCAAATACTAATGTACTTTACAAACCATAACATGATTATAAAATTTAAAAGAGTGACAAAAAATTGTCCACTGGCAAATGTATAAAAAAGGGAATTTAAGGGCCTTTCTGGTGGTATAGGGGTTAAGTCTCAGCATTATCAGGCTAACCATAGCCACTACAACATGAGTTCGACCCCCAGCCAGGGAGCTGACCCAAATGGCGCAGCAGATCTTTCTTGTCTCGTCCACTGCTCCCCTCAGTAGTATATTTCAGTAGACCCGCTGTTCTATTGCGCATTCGGTCTCTGGTGACTCCGCTCACCCCCTAGCCCTGCACCTCTGGTCTACACCCCAGCTCCTGTATGCATAAATTAAAAATTTTTTTAAAAAGGAAATTAAGTTCAAAAGTGGCAGGATAGTTGTAGGGTAAATGAATTCATCAGGCTTGTTACCCCATTAGCCTCTGTGGCCATCACCTGCGGCCTTGTATGTGTTAATACAGAAGGCACATGGGTGTGGGGTACCAGTGACTGATTGTGTATACCTGAAGTACTGGTGTGATCACATGTGCAAGTGTGCACACCTGAGCCTAAAGGTGGGGCTAAAAGCAGTGACATGACTACTGAAGCGAACAGACCACAAGATGACCGTGAGAGAAAATACCAGAGATTGGGTCCAAGGTGAGGGGGTGCTGGGAAGCTCAGTTGCCTCCTTGCCTCCCAAGCCCCCTGGCCCCCTTCCTTGCTAGCCTGCAGGCTTACCACTAGAACGGCCATCTTTTAATGCAGGTTCAAAGTTTTCAACAGGATTTAAAAATTGGTATGACAAAGATACAGAAGCTTAATGTAGGGTTAGAGAAATCAGGTCTTTCCACCCTCACACCACTGTGATGGACACCTGCGGTGCTGTGAGCATTCCAGGGTGGGCATGTGCAAGTGGGCGCACCTGAGTTGGACACGGGCATAAATGGGCGGCGTCATGAGGACGCCAGAACCAACAAGACCGACCAACAGGACCAACAGTACTGACGAGCAGCAGCAGTAGAAAACAGCCAAGAGGGTGAGATGCACCGGGGGCTGGGAGGCCTGCCAGCCTCCCGGCACCCCTGCCTGCCATGTACCTGGCCACCTCTACTAATAAAGAATATAAAAGCCACCAAGGGCTCCAAGACGCCTCCCTTTCCTTGACCCGTCTGTCCCGAACTTGCTCAGTACGCTTTCCTGGCCCCTACACTTAAGTATGTATTTCCCTTTGAGATACTGTTACCAAATTCCATTTTGGTCACGCAGCACAGGTAGGTATAATGCCAGACATTCTGATATGCAGCACAACAGAGAGGCAACAAGTGTGAGCTCGAATGACCAGAGTTGGGCTCCCACTGTCACTGTACAACCTGTGGCAAGCTGCTCCCCTCAAAGCCTTGGTGTCCTCATCTATAAAATGGGACTCATCCTCAGTATTAGTTTCCTGTTATTGCAATAAATTACTGTGAATTCAGTGGCCTAAAAGAACATAAATTTGTTACAGTATAGCTCTGAAGTCAGAAGTCCAGAGTGGGTCTCACTAGGCTGAAATCAAGAGGTGGGCAGAGTTAGGGGTCCTTTTAGAGACTCAAAAGGAGAATCAATTTCCTGGTGTTCCAGATCAGTAGCTTCTGACATTCTTTGGCTCTTGGTCTCCTTTCCTTCATCTTCAAAGCCAGTAGCATAATCTCTCTCAGTAAGCCTGCTCTATCCCCACATATCTTTCTTTAATGACAGCAGAACAGGTTTCAGATTTTATGGGTGCGTGTGATTAGACTAGGCTGCCCAGATAATCCAGGATGATCCGCCATCTCAAGGCCTTAATCTAATCCCCTCTGCAAAGTCCCTTTTACCATGTAAAGCAGCATATTCCCAGGTTCTAGGGATTTGGACACAAACACCTCTGATGGTCTTTAGTCTACCACGGGTTTTCTCAGAGGGTTACAGTAAACACGAGATGTGTGAGCTGTAATTTACAGTGTCTAACTGTAGCGGTAGGAAAGGGTGGCACTCTGGGCAGGGTTCGGGATGGTTCTGGGCAGACAGGTCAGGGAAGGGAATGTTGGAGCTCTCGGTGGGTGGCTTTTCATGCTTTTATTAGTAGAGGTGGCCAGGTACATGGCAGGCAGGGGTGCCGGGAGGCTGGCAGGCCTCCCAGCACCCAGCGCATCTCACCCTCTCGGCTGCTTTCTACTGCTGCTGCTCGTCAGTACTGTTGGTCCTGTTGGTCAGTCCTGTTGGTCCTGGCATCCTCATGATGCCGCCCATTTAAGCCCATGTCCCAACTCAGGTGCGCCCACTTGCGCATGCCCACCCTGGAATGCTCACAGCACCACAGGTGTGCATCATCACAGTGGTGGGAGGGTGGAAAGACCTCATTGTTCTCTGACCCTACACTAACATATAGAAATATTATACATGTTAGCTACTACTATAACTATCATCACCATCACAGCATCCAGTTCTGTCTAAATCAGGTAAGAAATAAAGATGTGGAAGGAAGGAGAGCAGGAAGGAATGCAGCTCCAAAGTGAGCTACAATGAGTGTTCAATTTTCTCTTAGAAATAAGCAGGTGAGGCCCATTGGTATGCCCTCTCCAGTTACATGTGAAGTTGATAATTTTCTAGACAAGAAAGTAAATTGATTCTTCATCCAGCCAGACAGGTAAAAGATAATGTTGCACAAAATCGATTTTTAAGAACTTCAAATTTTCTTCCACTACCATTTAACATGATCACGATACTCTTCCTCAGTATAAAGAGGAAAGAAATGAGCATTTATTGCGTACCTACTTGTAGGATCAGAGACCGATCAGGTCTTTCCACCCTCCCACCACTGTGATGATGGACACCTGTGGTGCTGTGAGCATTCCAGGGTGGGCATGCGCAAGTGGGCGCACCTGAGTTGGGACACAGGCATAGATGGGCGGCGTCATGAGGACGCCAGAACTGTGAGGACCAACAGACAGAACTGTTGAGGACCAACCAACCGAGAGAACCGACAGCAGCAGCAGCAGAGAGAAGAAGCAGCCGAGAGGGTGAGATGCACTGGGTGCTGGGAGGCCTGCCAGCCTCCCGGCCCCCCAGCACCCATGCCTGCCATGTACCTGGCCACCTCTACTAAATTAAAGTATGAAAAGCCACCGAGGGCTCCGAGACTCTCCTTCCTTGACCCGTCTGCCCAGAACCATCCCGAACCCTGCCTCCAGTGCCACCGCCATCCTGCCGCTACACAAATCTATCCTCCCAATAAACATTTTTAAAAGAAAGATGTAGGTGATCAGAGCATGCAGTGAAAGTGACATGCTAGCGAACATGAGCTGGCTACAGGGCCAGCATCTCCAAGCCCAGGCTGCCTGAGGGCTCGGGGCTCTGCTGATACAGCTAACGCCACATACGAAAAGGATCATCTGGCCCTGAGAGGCAGGAATCCTCACCCTCAAAGTGTGTTTAATTTGGGGAAGTCAGAGCAGCTGCTCTGCACACTTTTCACAGGCTTTCTCTCAATTTATTCCACTCAGGGAGAATTCCTCTTGGCAAGGTGTTATGGTCCTTGTGTCAGCAAAACCTTGTATGAGTTAGAAGTGTGTTCCTAAAATAGTGAAAGGGCTGAAATGTCTCAGAGGCAGAAAATGATGTAAAAAGGATTCCAGTGGGAGAAACCTTGCCAGAGGGAGCTAACGACTTGAATCGAAGGTAAAAAAAAGCAGCAGGACATGGGTGTCCCACCCACCAGCCCAACACCTTGTGCTCGCCTGTTTTCAAAGGACCTTAAAATGGATCATTAATAAATACGTAATTAACTATGCGGAGAAATAGGTTGGAAGTGGTGGTTTCATGGACTCCCGAGGTCTTCAAGTCCATCTATTCTAGCTCAGTGGTAAGCTATTATTCGAATTTCATTCACATTGTCCAGACAAGTACTCTGCAGTCTCACTTGGACATCTCCAGTACAAAAGATTTATTTATAAACTCTGAAAAGGCCTTTTAGCAAAATATCCATCTCCTTTAGAGTCTGATAATCCAATTCTTGACATCTATCCTAAAGAATCAAATCAAAAAACCACCACATTAATAAAAGGAAAGCTAAAAATCACATGATCATATCAATATATGCAGAGAAGGCATTTTACAACATTTAGTACTCATTTATGCTAAAAAAAAAAACTCTTAGTAGGGTCTCCCTGGTGGTGCAGTGGGTTAAGTGCCACACTGTGAACCATCCACAGCATAGCAGCGCGAGTTCAATTCCCCGCTAGGGAGGGGACCCACATGGCACAGCAGACCTCTCCTGCCTCGCCCGCTGCTCCCCTCAGCAGTGCATTTCAGTTGCTCTGCCTGCTCCCCACTCTGTCTCTGATGAATCCTCTCACCTCCTGCACCTCTGGCCTGTACCCCAGCTCTTGTATGTGTAAATAAATAAATCTTAAAAAAATAAAAGCTTTAGTACAGTGGCATTAGAAAGAATACACCTCTAATAAAAGGCTATGGAAAACTATCACAGATGACATGATTGTGTGTATATATGTGTGTGTACGTGTGTATCTATGGATAGTCAGGCAAAATAACATAAAACAAACTCTTCATAAGGCAATAGCAATTCTAAATTCATCTATGGCTCCCAAGGTCTACTCAGTGCACACATAGTCACACATACACATTTACACGCACCATACATGTGCACACACCTGCTCATACCATACTCATACACATAACTCACATTGTACTCATTGTACAAGTGCTTACACTGCTAAAATGTATCAATGGACCTTCTGCATATCAATTACTGTGAAATTTATATATATATATAAAACCACATACTTTTTACAAGTACGATGACGTTGCTATCACTAATTCAAGGGTTAAGTAACTGCAAGGTCCCCAAGTGGGCCAGAAACATGACCAACTGTAAAACAATCATGTGTAGCAGAAACAGTCACTTTTATATAAAATGGCATTGATTCCCCGGCATAAAATTGTCATGTAGCTAGGCTTAGCTAGAAGCCTCACAAATATGTCAGCATAAAGCACACCCTCCCCACCCACAGTCCCCCAGCTTGACGCCTGACACTTCTTTGCTGTAGTATGTTCCATCCACAGGAAAAGGGAAATCTAAAAGCTAAAATGGCAAATGCTTCCTAAGAGAAAAACTCCTAAAACCGCTGTAGACTTGAGTTTTTTGGTAACACATGGCAAATGTGACAGGCTGCCTGGGCATCTGCTCGTACTTGGCTTTATCACTCCACAGCCAATTTCAAAATTGTCATTTTTGGCCCACTGCAGCTTTAAATAGCACTCCTAACAGCCAGGCCATTTTTTATAGCTTTTGCTTTCTATTAAGAGGAAGTGAAGATGCACAAATAAATGTCACGACGTAAATGCTTTTATGCATTTGGTTTGTTTAAACTGTTTTTGAGGACACTGAGAATGAAGACACACGATTCAAAATGAAGACTTCCAGAATAATGGTGCCATATCCCAAATCACCCAAATATCAATTGCTACCAAAAACAAGATGCTAGAATAGAAATGCACACGTTGTATTAATGCCAGAGCCAAAAAGTGAGAGAATTAAAAAAGAAGAAAATTTCAAAATGATTATTATTAATATCAATAATATCATTAATGATTATTGAGCACCTTCTGTTTACTAAGAGCTTTGGAAATCCACTCTCATTTAATTCGCACAATGGCTATAAGCAACCCATTTTACTGGTGAAGATATGGAACCATTGAGAGCTTGAGTAACATGCCCAAGGTCACCCTGTGGAGTACAGTGATGCCAGGACTGACCATGACAGGAATCCCCTTTACCTTATACCTGCCCAGAGAGTAGGCTCAAGGGAATCAGGCAAGAGGGTGCTCTGCTTCATCTGAGCCAGACAGCAATAAAGGTGACCAAAAAAGGAAGACAGGTGCAGCTTAGTTGCAGTCATCACCATCTCAACAGGAGTGCCTCGCAGCAGTGGTGACAGTAATGGCTTGTAATGACATAGGACCCTTCTCGGGGAAGCTCAGAGCTCTCCATGGACACATTTGCATTGGTTTTCCCAACAGTTTTGGAATGGAAGAGACAACACAATTACCTTCCTTTTACAGAGAGAGGAACTAATGCATTTGCCCAACTTCATGCAGGGACACAGAGGCCGAGACAGACAACCGCCCTGGGATTCTTACCTAGACTGCTTACCACATTGGCAAGAGGAAAACGTTTTAACACCCTGGACCCAACAGCCTGGGGTCAGAGACCCATAGGTGAGACCCACTTAGCCAGCTTTGCTATGCTCAGTGAAATTGCAGGTTCAAGTTGCCCATAAGACTGGAAACGTGTAACACGAAGGGTCTCTGTACCTTTATCTCTCTATACATCCTAGTGGAGTGGGAAATTTTATTTTGCTAAACCACACATTTGCATTACTAAAAAATAAAGAGTCTTGACCAGAGGAAGGTTTATTTGTCAAATAAATCTCCCTGAGTCAGAGATATCCTCAATTCTTCTCCAGGATGGGTACTAGAATTAGCAATTCTAGACTTGACTACAAGAAGCTCAGGATGAAGAAAGCAAGACCCCAGGGGAAACAATAGGATAGAGAAAAGGAAAAGAGAGGGAGGCCCTACAGAGAAGGACCCTCAAATAGGACGTCCACAGTGTGATTCATCCCCCAGGTCAACCTATGCAAAGTATTGATTTGCACGAGCTCTGTACGCCCTTGGTGTTTGCAATTGACTTCTGGTATGGTTGTGTCTTTTATGAGAGCTGCAAGTGTACATTCTTTCAGATATTTCAGAGCCCAGCAACAAGTATACACAAGATGCAGAATGTGTCTCCTACAGCACAATACTACACAGCACAAATACAGTAGGACTCCATTGGTCTTAAACAAAAGTGAGTCTAATTCCAATTATCAAAGTTAACATCTGGTCCTACATAGAGCTACATAAAACTCTTCACAATTAACTCAGTCTTCAAGACAAAAGGCTTACCACTTGAGGTATGCAATGCCAGCTTCCCCTGCTATCATCTTGAACCAACCCCTGAGATATTCTCACCTCCTGGGGAAGCACTTCAGTGACACTCTCCCCTCCCTGAAGCAAATTTTACCACTATGAAATTTTTGAAAGCTAACATCTGATTTTCAGGAATGCTTCAATCTCAAATGTAAATTCAATGAAAATACTGTGTAATTTTATTTTGCTTGCTGCTGCTAGATTTAAAGCATAAAACCAGGGGTTTGGATTCATAAAATGGGTTTTGCTACCCTACCCTTTCACAATTCCTGATGAAAACAAAAAGTTAAAGGGATATTTAAAAAGAAAGGAATAAAGGAACAATCTGCATTAGGAGAAACCATGAGAGAATATTCAAGAAAAGTCTGTTATGCACACAGTAGATGAAGACAAAATAAAGGACAAGAGCACAATCTGGCCTGAAAGAAAAGTGACCAGAACCCAGGGAGGAAAGTCTCAAACAGCCTCCCTACCATAGCTCAGACTTGCAGCTCTTAGAAACGAGAGTTGGCCATGGAGTAGCCACTCGGAGGCAAATTCTCAGTCTCCTAGGCAATCACAATTCTAACTATAAATACGTATATCATTAATAAAACATTAGAAAATCAAATCTGTCAGGATATTTAAAGAATAATACACCATGGCAAAGTAAGATTTATTCCAGGAATGAATACAATTATGGCCCAATGTTAGAAAATCTATAATTCATCACATTAATAGATCAAAAGAGAAACGTCACCTGATGGCTGTAAGAAGTGTTTTCCAAAGCAATTGATAAACTTCTAAATCTGTGACCTATAAATAGGAGTATATTTCTCCAAATGATATGGAATAGACTTAAAATTGTCAATATACTACTTAAATATAAAACATTGATATTTCTTAATATAAACATAAGATTAAAAAATTCTGATCATAACTAATACTTTAACACTTTCTGGGAGTTTCAGACAACTAAATAAGAACACTGGCAGTAAAAGTATTAATATTAGAAGAGAGGAAAAAATTTTGTATTTTCTTGCATATAATAAAATACCAAGTTGAAAAAAGTTCAAGGCAATCCACTGAAATAAATATTGGAACTAACGTGTGTGTGTATGTATTTTTATATATATTGAATGATAAATTTTCTGTGTCAGATATAATCATTTCTTCTCTACCTAGAACCTATTCATGTTGGGTATAACCGAAGAAAAATTAGGATGAAAGAAATCTGGACACACAAACATTCCAGGAAATGTAAAGATATCAAAAGAGTAACAGTTCTCTATCTTTTAACTTCCCAAACTCAAATGGCAGGGTTGAGAAATATTTCAAGGACCAATACAGTTGGTATATAAAAGTGGTAAAAAGCAGCATGCACTTCCTTTTTTTGTTAAAATATTCTAAAGTTCACAAAAATTTGAGTCTTTTCCACAGTGTTCAATACTCACACATCAACCTGATAGGAATATGCCATGTCTAAACTTGAACTTACAGAAGTCATGTTCCAGATCCCCAGTCACATACTACCTTCAGGTAACCTCACCAATCCTTCACAGCTTTCTCTCATAGTCTCCTTTCCAATCTATTAATATGCAGCAATGGTTATCTTCCTGTGTTCCTAACCCTCTGGGGGTTATTTTTCAAACCCTGGTCTCCCATCAATCCATGAACAATGAAAACTTTGTCTTACTACTTTAAGAATTGAAATACTGCTCTGCACTCAGGGTCTGCTCTGTGCATTTATTCATTCATACATTCATCCAACAAATGTCCGTGCAGTGCCAATTAGACAGTGATGCTGGTGGCATAATGATGCGTGAGTTGGAAATCGTCCTTACAGAGATTACATTCTAGTGAGAAAATCTAACAAGTTGAAAAGTAATTACAATACAGTCAGTAAATGTGTGCTAGGAGAAGCACAGATGCTAATATAATAGAAAGTAGAGTCATCCAAACAGATTGAAGAGAGAGAGGCAGAGAGAAGCCGGAAGGATGAGTAAGAGTTGAAAAAGGCAAAGTGCAGGTGGGAATGGGGAAAGGAAAGAACGCTTTATTTTACTTAATTCTGGTATTAAAAACAGCCACACCTTCAATTAACATTCTTGGACTCAACAGGCAAGTTTCTAAGTGTTAAAACCATTTTAGCTGGTACAGATACTATTGCATGCAGTGTTTTATAGCTCCTAGGAGATCCCTGACAGCTCTCTAAATAATCCTTCTGGAACTAACAGAAGTTTCAAGTAGATACAATGAATTCTGGGCAGTGTGTTTTTAAGAACCTCTTTATCCTCAGGGGCTGAAACCCCTTTCAAGGACTGTTTAAGCAATCCTACTTGTTAAATGACAACCCCATGGTTACCACAGATGAGAAACGCATCTGAAGTCAAAGCTGGTTTGGTCTTCAGGAAATGTTTGAACCCTGCTGTGTCAGACAGCAAAACCCCAAGGACAAAGATGAATTTTATGATGTAGGTTTTTCCCATCAAGGCTCATGACTGAGTTTTTCAGGTTCAGATCAGATGCCATGGTCAGCATTTAAAGTATGCATCCTAGAAAAGAGACATTACCGATTTGGAAAATCTTACCATCTTTTGTCCATGAGAATCTAAATGTTATAAAGTGAAAAGTGTTGCTGATCTCCTAAGAACCAGCACTTCTATCCAACTCTAGCTGCCCCTCCAGCTACTACAAATACACTTTATTAATATATTACTACCAGTCTCTTCAACAGTTTAAATTTTAAAAAGGAAAAACATGCCTAGTAGAAAGCAGTAACTATAATGCATTCCTAACCTGAAATATTTATATGAATTTTGTTACATTCTGGGAGAGAACAAACTCCAACACTCATATAAATTCTAGTAAAATTAGTTTCAAGGCTAATTTTTTATTTCACCAAATGTATTGATTGCTTAAAATGTGACGTAATTGTGACCTCCATTAAGAGACAACTTTGGTAAATTCTATAACAAGAAAAACATAATGAGACACGCTACAGGGGAGCTATAACCGCCAAAGGGCAGTGCCAGATGACAGGTCACTGTGGGTTCTTCACCCACACACAACTGCAAGGCCACTCACGCTCAGGGGACAACAACTGGGGTTTATTAAGTCAAAGGGGGAGAACAGAGAGTCTCTAAGGCCACAAGTGACCAGCTATCTCACCGAGATAGCGTCCAGAAGTCCCCCAAAAAAAGCCACTCATCCAAAATGGCACCATCTGCCCCTGGCACTCATGGCATGCTGGCAAGCAGCAGGTCAGGCTCTAACTCACCACAGCTGGAGGCGCTCACCGAAGGGGCCACTGAGATGACACCGCAGCAGCCACAGCCTGAAGGTTGGGACGGACAGTCCCAGACGCTGGACCAGACAGCAGAGGAGACAGCAGCACTAGAAGGTCATGCCACCAGATGACTAACAGCTCTCAGAGGTGACCTGAACACCGAGTGCCTGTCACCCATCAATAGTGCTGAACAAAACTGGCCAGTAGTGCCAATGACTATCAGTCACAAGCATTACAGCTCTTTGTAAGTTATTGGCCCAAACAAACAATAAATAGCTCTTTGAGACACCAAGCTCAAGACATAGAAAACACCAATCATGACGATAACTCTGTATCTGCTCAAATCATCTGTTTATTACTTCAGAATCTCTACCTGGGAAGAAGAAATAAGGCTTATCTCTATCATAGTAAAAAGAGGAAAGCTTAGTTTGGAAGAGAGAGTTATTTGGAAAGGACATATGAAGACTCTCATGTATAATTAGTCCCAATACTAAACTGTTCAGGAAAATTTAATTAAGTATTAAGACTGGTATAGAAGATCCATCTCTGTTTTCTTAATCAAAGGATAATTTTCAAAGGAAAATTACTTAATTCCCACATAATCCTTTCATTCTTTCTCTCTTGTTGGATGTCTCAGATCTTAGCAGTTTTAGGGGTTCTACATAACTCCTCAGAGAACACTGGTGACATCAAGAATTCTTAAAGAATACCCTTTCCAAAATATGCTTATGCCACTAGAATCACAATCACACAGAACAGAAAAATTTTTAACATGGGAGGGGGTAAAAGAAGTTTTACACTTAGTAATTGTCAACTATGTCCTTTTTCTCCTCTCATATTGCTATAGCAACAAAGAAACATATCTAGCAGTTAATAAATAAGTGGAAAAAATACCATCAGGCAGCTATTTATTTCATAGATTTATAGAGCTTTAGCCCATTGGATGTGTTGGCAATAGTGGGTACCTCTTGTCTGCTTCAATAAATCCCAAGCAATTCCAGCATGCAAGCATGTTGGGAATGTAAAGTCACTTCCTGTCACATTCATTTTTCATACCTTTTCTACTGCCTCAGATAAGGAGACTCTAGGAAAAAAGCACCTGGAAAAGAAGATAATTACCTTGTGCAAAGGCTATCAACATATGTAATTATTGGTCAAGCAATGGCAAAGCCATCCACTCTTCCCAATACTAAATTTTAACCTAGAAAAATTATTTTTCCTAGAAAAATATAAAAACAGAAATCAAGTTCTTGGAAACTTTCAATTTAATTCAAATATAGCAATGGACAAATACCCTGAAAATCGTAGAGTTCACATTTTAAAAGCTTTCCAAGAGCAGGAAGAGGTAGGACTCAATTTGACCACAAAGCAAACTCTATAAAATTGATTCAGTGCTGGAAGAGAGGATTTGGTCTCTGTAGAGCAAATCTTTGAACCACTCTTTAAACATCTAGTGGAAGGGAAAACTGTAAGATAGCAGTTCAATGTCAGAATATCTGTCATAAATACAATAAAAAAATAATGAAATATGATAGGATTTTCCAATATACTGGAGAAACAGGAATAAAAACTAAGCTAGTTTTGATATGTCTCCTTGTTAATTGCCCTCTGGGCAGAAAAAAAATATATATATGTGAAATTTATTAAATAAGCAGCTGAATTTGAAGCTACAGATTCTTTGTTCTCTTATTTTATGTTCACTGATAGAGAATTTGAGTTTATGAGTTATCTTTACCATTAATAGGGCAATCAATTTTCCCTGTAACTACAGATAAAGGCATTTTTATCAGCTCACAGCAAAAGAAATCTTCCTGCATCCTGAAATCACAAAGCAGAAGGCTGACAGGCTTGGCTCCAATGTTCCTGAGCAAGGAGCTTTCCAGACAGTGTTAAACAACTATGCTGAGTTCATGTCATGCCTGTCTACTCCAGTAACACCCTGAAAATTCACAAAAATACCAAATGCTGGGGATTGCAACACATGTGCCAAGAATTTGAAGGCAACTAAACAAATGCAAGCAATCTTCAAAGACATGCGTATTTCAATACCTCCTACCCTATAGTTTTGGCTAAAGCTGCTCATCAAGGACTCTGTGCTGCCCTTAGAGCATCACTTGGTTATAAATAGACAGCCAGTGGATAGAATATAGCAGTAAGAGTGAAGCCACTCATCAGTGGTGAGATATAAGGAAGCAGTTGGTGTTTTCCATTGAGTTCAAATGCTAGAAAGGTCTTTAGAGTCTATACTGGAAGAAGTACCCCACCAAGAGCAAAAACATATGTTGCACCTAGATTATTAAACATTTTTATAAGCAAAATAGAAAATGAAAGAAAGTAGACAATAGATAATGAAAGAAATAAGACAATTAGGAAAAATCACCCTTTATACAAACCCTAATGAATAACAGATCTTGGCCACAATCATCAATGGAAACTAAACCCACTAAGTGGTAAATTGGCAGTGAACTTTCTAATAGACTGTCTGACTTAAATTACCTGAACCCACTAATCAATCTGAAAATACCGTAAGAAGTAGAACAACCAGTCATTCTGTGCTTCACCACCAGTGAATTATTCTTGTCAAGGCAATTGGATCTAAATCTAGTTGAGCCTCTAGATCAAGTTACCCATCTATAAGAAACATAAAGTTAAGAATGTTACATGTCACTATAAGGATGTAATCAGCCAACTTCAAAATGAGAAAAAAAATTCTACAGGAAAAACGTCTCCATTTCTTTATGTAATAAATAGCATGAAAAGTAGGTTAGGTGGACCGTCAGAGATCAAAAGAGACTTCAGAAAGGCTGCAAACAAATGCAATATGTGGACCTTATTGGGACCCAATTCAAACAAAATGACTTCTTTTAAAAAAAAAGAAAGAAAAGGGATTTGGGGAACAAATTTTTGAAAATTTTCAAAGGGGTTGTTTCATCAGATTATGTAGAATATTTGTTAATATATATTAGTGTTTTAAGTTCCTGTCTTGAGAGCTGTTTCTGTAATAAATGAGGATGAGAAGCCCAGATGCAGAAAGACAGACCTGATCTTCAAGTGCTTCAAAACTGGACATTTTGTGGTGACCTTAGTGTGGCATATCAATGTCGAGTCCCAAAGATGCACACTGAAACTTACATAGTGTCACAAAGCAACAGTACTTTAATTTAAATACCAAATTAAATTTTAAAACAAAAGCAAGTTAAACTGGGCTCAGCACAGCTCAATGTAGACAGAACTATTGCCACTTTCCTCAGAAATGTCCTATTACCTAAACCTGAAACCTCTAAATGAGTTGATATTGGACTGGTGTATTTTGCCTTAATTGTCCTTGTGGGAGCCATTGGTCAAGAACACTTACATATGAGTTTTATTTAAAAGGAGTAGATATTTCCACTGCCATTTGTTCTGAGAAAGAATATATCCTGGTGCAGAAAATGAGGATTGACCAGAGGAAGAAATAAATTCTTTATTCTTCCCAGAAACTGGATCTGGTCTACAAAGTGTCACCAGCTTTGAGCACACCAGGCAAGACCCACCGTCATGGATCCAAGCATATGAGACCTAAGAAGGTCCTAATGTCGAGTGATTTTCGATTACACTTCATGCTGTGTAGTTCCCCATGACAGCCACTATTTCTGAATCTTCTTTAGCGTTTTGTCAGTGTTGTACTCCGGCCTCAGCCATCTCACAGGGACATACTTTGGGAAAGGTTTGTGCCTGTATTCATGCAAAGAAGTAAAAGAGAAGTCACCATGGAAGAATCTTGTGGTGACTTAAAATGAAGGCAGTAAAGGTTCATGCACAGAGCAACATGAGACTAAAACATCCAGATTTCCAAATGACCTAGTAAAGATGGAAGCTAGAATGTAACTATAAAGGCTTTGTAATATAGCTTATTAATGCAAATGTAGTCTCATAAACCACTGAGGCACAAGACCAGATAAAATTACAAAAGGAAATTTTAATTTTAGTTTGATTTTTAAAGAAACAAAGTAAAAACAAGCTCACTCAATTTCAAAGAAAAACACGCTGCAGCTGAAGTGCTGACAAAAAAGAAACTAAAAAAATTTAATTAGTTCAATTTGTGCACATGTGTACGTGCATACGCATGCACGGACATCTGCGTGTTACAGAATTGCATCAACTGTCAATTTATATCCACATCTTTGACACCAAGGAAATGGAAAAGGATTCTTTAGACACTAAAATTTGTATCATATTCTGTTTTTGCTGGTAGCCAACTGCTCTGAATATGATCTTTTAACTCAATTTGGAGAAATATGGTGTCCATTGGTTGATGCCTTCAGGATTCAGTACACATTAAGTTATGATACATAAAAAAGCTAAGTATTGAGCTCTTCCATAAAAGACAATGGTGTGTGTACAAGCGGCCAACCTACCCAGCTGGTGCCAACTGGAATGACCCCAGCGCAGATTAGAGACTACTTAGACTGCTGAGTCTACATTGCATGGTTTGCTCTGCATTAGATTCCTCAGCCCCATCTTAAAGATATCTGATGACAATTAGTTACTTGATAGATCTAAAATAAAAATTGGTAGGTGGAACTGTACTTCTTTCAGTACATATGTCCTCACACACCTACCCTGACCAAGAAGGGAATCCTAGGACTCTGCTTCTAGTTCATTCCAACATCTCTACTCTTAGCAACACAGAATCAGCCAATGATAAATTATCTTTTATCCTATCACCTTCTAATTAATTTCCAATATGCTCTTTCATGACCCAAATCTATCTACCAAGTGATGGCATCCCTGTCAAGTTAACTCTAAGAAGACCTAACTCTGTGACATTAACACTATATAGATTTAAATAAATCGTCAGTTGAACTTTTACAAAATTGTATCATCCTCTTCTCTGTGCCCAACACCATGTTAGTCCTAACTCCAATTCCCAAAATATACCAATTTTAGGATGATAATTCAGTCAATTAATGTAATAATTTTATTTTTATTTACCAGTCACATGTTACTTACTATGGTCTAAGAATTTTTTCTAAGCGCTAATACACAGATTAACTCATTATTACAATCAAGTAATATTTATTGACTGCCTACTGTATTAAACAAAGTAAAGATGAAAACTCATCTACATTAATGTAAAGAAAACAGAAAAGTATAAATTTCTAAACTTTAAGATCTTGAAATATAATCAAGAAGACTTAAACACACATATTTACATATTTGTTTACTTAAGAGGTACTGATTGCATGACACCTCACAGGGATGGGGACTTTCAGTCTAGTGCGAAAGATACTACATCAGGACTCTATGACTTACCCATGGTTCTCTAATAGGACAAGCACTGAAGGGTCACCTAACACAGCTGGCACCATATCTGGAATAGATTATATGCATAACAAATGATCACTGCAAATAAATATTTCAGCTGGGGGTCCAAGGCACAGGTGGCAGGCAACACAAAAGCCAGTGTTGAAAATCTATGGATGAAAACCATAGGCAGGGAGCAAAAGAGTCCTCTAGTCTCCTACATACTTGCAAGTTGAGCTGAGCAATTAGAACAGTAGATATGCAAACTTTATAATGCTTTATAGTATTTAATGATGCAATAATGTTTTTGACTACTTAAGAAAGATGCATGCCTATGAAAACTTGATTCATGTAAGCTTAAAAAATAAGCTGATAGTTTTAGGAGAAAAAAACAAATATACTTCCTCCCAGTGTCACCTGAAAAAAATTTCTTCAAATAAAGAATCTCCTTGGTTTATTTCCCAGTGTCACCTGAAAAAAATTTCTTCAAATAAAGAATCTTCTTGGTTTATTTCCTTTCTAATTCCCTAACATAAGTTATCTTTAATATATTTTTAAGTGCTGATGGTTCTTTAAGTGCCAGTATTTCATGAATAAAAATACTGTAAATGCAGTTTTGCACACTTACGGGCAGCACTGAGTAATTTACATAATAATAATGTCATAATACAGATTTTCTCCTGCTAAGGAAGAGGTACATTAAAATATAGAGCAACAGTTTTATAATTTAATTGTATTTTCCCAGTAAATTCTATAGATTCCAATAGTTTAACCTGGCATAATATGCGAATTCTCTTTTTTTTTTTTCACTCAATCAGGCTATGAGTGCACTAAATAGATTACTAGTGCAGTTGTTTAAATGAGTCCTTTCAAGAAAACTGGTGATTTAATGCTGCTAGCTAAATAATAAATATGATAACTATCATTAGCACTAAAGTCTTAAGTATGATTGTGGGACAAGAAAAGCAAAAGTTCATCAACGATTGAACTAGTGGAGAAAGAATAGATCTCAATCTTTAATTTAAAATCATTTGTTGTTCTCTTTTTCCAGCTGGAACGAAGAAGGGTGCACAGGAGAAGAAAAACAAGGTTCCTGCTGTCAGAAGCCCTTTAGAAAAAGTGAAGGAGCTGAAGATAAAACATCTGAGGAAAAGGTTTACCCAAAATATGCTTCAAAAGGCAAATGATGGAGGAAGAACAGAAGAGACACCATAAGGTCAAGAACCTGTACCACAAGAGGAAGTGGTGATAGAAAGGATTAGCATAGCCATCACCCAGCTATAGAAACCAAGATCTTCAAGTGCCAATACATGAATCACAAAGCATAAGATCCAAGCAGGTATCAGACTTGTAGATGGTGTCAAAAGCACAGAACCAAAAGTAAAGATATGAAGATTAAGTCTATTTAGAATCTCTGGTCCTTTTCAAATTCTACATGGTTGTCTAAAATCAGCAACAAAAGAATGGATCACAGAGATAAGCCCCTCCCTACAAAAGAAGATGATAAAACCTAATGCTACCCCACTTAAAGGCCGCTCTTCCTACCTGCTCTGTCTATGGAAGTGTCTTTTACTTTCTTGTTCCTTTTCCTCATAAACCTGCTCTTTTAAATATAACTAACATCTCTGCCTCAGGAGAAACTTACCTGGGAAACTCACCGTGTGCTACTGAACAGTGAACTCTGGTGAAACCTTTCCCAGAGTGACCCCAAGAACTCTGATCTCCATACCCACTGACTCCAAAAAGGACATCATCAAGGAAGAACCTTATCTATGAAAGAGCTAAGCACCTTCACATGGATTAGAGGCAGATGTACAGAACTGAGATTCGAATGGCTAGGGTAGCAAGAAAAGCTGGAAACTTCTACATACCTGCAGAGCCTAAATTGGCAATCATCATCAGAACTAGAGGTATCAGAGGTAACAGGTATTCCAGCTTCTTCACCTTCACAGCACCTTTTCAACAGCACCTTTGTTAGCTCAACAAAGCCTCAGTTAACATGCTGAGGACTGTGGAACCATATATTGTACCAAGGTATCCAAACCTCAAGTCAGTAAAAGAATTGATCTACAAGTGTAGTTACGGCAAAATCAACAAAAATTGAATTGCCCTAATTGATAACACATTGATCACCCCCTCTCTTGAAAAATATGGCATCATCTATATGGAGGCTCTGATTCATGAACAGCTTCCTCTGGCCCTTCAAATTATCTTCCCCAGGAGACAGAATGAAGAAAAACACCCATTCTGTAGAAGGTGGAAATGCTGACAGGAGGGAAGACCAGGTCAACAGCCTTATTAAAAGGATGAACTAATTGTCTACCATGATTGTTTCTGTAATCTGGAATAGTAAATGCTTTCAAACTGAAAAAAAAAACATTTGTTAATATTATAAAAGGAGAAATGGAAAGTTAACATGGAAAGAAATGAATGCTTAGTGTCAACACTGTGTCCAATTTACTAAGAGTACTAGGGGAACTGAAAACTCATCTACATTAAGAAAATCATTATAGTTCATATGTGAAGTTATTTAGATAAAATTCAAAGATTTCTATTTAATTTTTCAGTACTAGGAAGACTTACTTTATAGCTGCATTGACACTTCTTATTATCAAAGTGGATGCCAAAAATATAAAGAAAAATGATTAAAGAGGAAATAAAGATTACTAAGATTTCCACTTATGACAACATACATGGTGGATGAGAATGGAAGAACAGCTCTCAAGATTGAAATAATATGTTGCATCAAATTACCAAATATTTTAATGGAATTCAATGCAAAACTGAGCAAATAATAGAGTAAGATAAACCCAGAGTCCAAAATGAAGTAAAAACAGGAACTCTTGAAGTAAACCAGCATCAAAACTGGCTTTTTTACCCAAAGCTACTTACTAGAGACCTTAAGGCCTAGAGACATAAATGGCTGAATGAATTTCAATGGAGAGATCATTCCTAGGATTTACTCAAAATGCACAGACTAATAAAAAAAAACCCATAAATCTAGAACCCCTCAGTCTAAGATGCAACATGAACCCACTGCACAAAAAAGAATAGCAAAATCCTGTATGTTTTACCTGAGAACTAAAGAATGAAAAACCCCATTCATAATTAGTAACAAGTTTTCACATTACTAAAAAAATTCATGTTTTATATCTTATATTTTTAAATTCCAGATTTATTAACAATAAAGTGATGAAACTATTTAAATATATGTAAAACTTTCAAAATTTTAAATAACAAATATATTTCTAACATGATAACAAAGAAAGAAATTCACAAAGGAAAATATTTAATGCTGATTTAAAACTGGCAAAGATGTAAGAAAGACAAAGTAAAAACAATACACAAAATATTTGCAATATAAATGATGAAAAGATAATTTTAAGAAATTATACAAATCAAAATAAAAAGGATGACCCCATTTTAAACATGGAGAGAGCATAAGATCATAAATCTCACAAAACAGCAAAAAGAAATGCTTAACAAACATGAAAAGCAAGCAACTCCCTTATAACGAAGGTCACAAATGTTCCATCAGTGGTGACCTATTAATTTTGCCCATAGCATGGTAAAGATTAAATTGAATAATGCCCACTACTTGAAAGGGTGTGCAGGCACTTTTGGAACTATGTGTCATAACCTTTGGCTTCACTTCCCAACTTTAGAGCATTTAGTCTAAATAAATGGGACAAGAATGTAATAATACATCTATCCAGACATGCTTTGCTTGGCTGTGTACCTGTGTTTTATTACAATTTGTAAATACCACATTTTTTGCAAATTGAAGGTTTGTGGCAACCCTGTGTTGAATAACTCTAAACATCCCATTTTCCAGCATTACCTTTCATGTCACATTTTGGTAATTCTCACCATTTTCAATTTTTTTCTCTATTATTATATGTTATGGTGATCGGTGATCAGATCACTGTGATCAGATATTTCTGATGTCACTTCTGTAATTGTTTGAGGTGCCATAAGCCATACCCAAGTCAGATAGCAAACTTAATAAATACTGTATTTGTGTTCTGACTGCCACACTGACCAGCAGCTCCCATGGTTCTCTCCCTCTCCTCGGTCTGCCTTTGCCCTAGACACAACAATGATGAAAGTGGGCCAACCAATAACCCTACAATAGCTTTGAAATGTTCAAGGAAGACCCAATATCTCTCTCTGAAGTCAAAGTCAGAAATATTTAAGCTTAATGAGGAAGGCGTGTAGAAAAGTAAGACAGGCTAAAAGTTAGGCCTCTCACATCAAAAAATTAGCCAAATTGAAAATGCAAAGAAAAAATTCCTAACAGAAATTAAAAGTGCTACTCTAGTGAGCACGTGAATGATAATAAAGTGAAACAACATTATTGCTGATATGGAGAATGTTCTAGTGGTCTGTATAGAAAACCAAACCAATGCAGCATTTCCTTAAGCCAAAGCCTAATCCACATCAAGGTCCTAACTTTCTTCAATTCTATGTAGGCTGAGCAATTTAAGGACGATGCAGAAGAAAATTTGAAGCCAGGAGAGGTTACTGGTTCATGAGGCTTAAGGAAGTAAGTCATCTCCTTAACATCAAAGTGTAAGGTAAAGCAGGAAGTGCTGGTAGATAAGCTGCAACATATTATCCAAAAGATATAGCTAAAGATCACTGGTGAAGATAGTTATACTAAACAACAAATTCTCAGTGTAGCTCCATTGGAAAGAAGATGTCATTGGAAGAAGATACCATCTGGGACCTTCACAGCTACAGAGAAGTCAATGCCTGCTTCGAAGAACAGTTTGACTGTTCTTGGAACTAATGCAGCCAGTAACTTGAAGCTGAGGTCAAGTACAATGTAAACATAACATTTGATATACTGGGAAACAAAATAATTCATATAATGCACTTTATTGCAATATTTGCTTTGTTGTAGTGGTCTGGGTCTAAATTTACAGTATCTCTGAGGATGTTCATTACAGAGCTGTTTAAAAGAATGAAAAAAATATAAATGGGTTCAACTTGTTTATGAACACAAGACTGGTTAAATAAGTAGATGAACTATACAATCTTTATATATTATGATAACAGAAAGATGTCAATATTGATAAATGACTATCATTTTGGGAAATGAATAAAGCATGTTAAAACATGGTATGGGTGATGTGATATCAACATGTTTATTTTAAAAATAAAAACAAGTAAATATACATACAATATACAAAGTCATATTATCTGAGTAACTACTATAAAATATTTTTGTCATTGCAGCTGCACCATCAGGAGGTATTCCTATATAAAACTTAAATTCTAAACCACAGTTTGACAATATAATTATCCACAGTGGTATATATTTTAGAGCTCATTATGTTTGATGGTAACTAAGTCAAAAAAATATTCAAATTCTCCCTTCATATCACCATGTGCAAATTAAGCATAAATGTAATGAATGCACATGTCACTAAGTTCTGCATGGAAATGGTGTTTAAGTTTTGATCATCACTCATCACTCACTGCTTCTTTAGTCAGTATACCACCTTGAATTATAGACTACATAGCTAGCACCCACAAAGTGAAATTCACAATGTTTGGAATCTAATCAAAGATTACCATAACTACAAAAAAAACCCAGGAATTTATACTTTATAAATGAGGAAAAAAATCTACCAGAAATGACACAAATGTTAGCATTAGAAGACAAAAGCACTAATAAAAGAGTTATAACTGTAATCCATCAATTTAAAAACCACCCAGAGACAGAGATGTTAAGACCCAAATTTAATTTCTAAAGATTATAACTATAATGCATAAAAAGAAAAATTGCTAATAGTATTAATGACAGAAAAGAAATCACAAAAGAAAGGATTTCAAAACTTGAAGACATAATACAAACTATCCAAACAAAAAAATAAACAAAACAGAAATTTTTTAATAACAGTATAAATAAGCTATAGGACCAATTTAAGTGGTTTAATAATGAATGTTTTCAGGAGCCCTAAAAAAAGAGAATTAAAAAGGGGGAAAATATTTGTAATACCTGCAGCTGAAATTTTTCCAAGTTGAATGGAAACTATTAGCCCACAGATGGAAGAAATTCAATGAATTCTAAATAAAAGAAATAAGAATAAAATTACATCAAGGCACAACATAATAATTAAAAAAAAAAAGATAAATCGTAGGAGTAGCCAGTAAAAAAAAAAAAAAAAAAACCAGACACATTATATTAAAAAAAAATTCATGAAGGTATACTCTTGAAGGTGATAGACATGTTCCTTATCATTATCACAACTGCAGATACTGTTTCACAATGTGTGTGTGAGTATGTGTGTGTGTGTGTGTAAGCTTATCAAACTGTAATTTGAAATATATGCAGTTTGTTACAGGTCTGTTGCATATCAATGAAGCTGTTTTTTAAAATGCAGGTCAAAGATGTGAGTATAGTTTTGATATTGGTCCAAATCTCAAGATTTTTGTTGTTCTGTTTTGTTTACCTGTGCCTCGAAGTACAACTCCAAATGACAACATCTCCATAGCATGGTATTACACGAAGAGAACTAGGTTAGAAATCAGAACCAAATTTTAATTTTGACACTAAATATCTGTGTGATATTGAGCACATTACTTAAACCTTGAACTCTTACTTTTTTGTTCAAAAACTGAAAAGGTTGCACTGACTAATCTCTTGAATTTCTTCAGCATCTATGATTTCTTTGAATCAGATTTAGAGTAACACAGAAAGATTCCTCTCATCAAAACTGATTTCAGAGCAGCAGCAGGACTTGCATCTGGGCATAATTAAATTACTCATCATTCAAATGGCTACAGAGAACCAATGAAAGCAGAAAGAAAAGTCGACACGCCACAAGTTTCCATCTGCTGTACATTCGAAGGTTATCAGGAAAGGGAAAGCACTGACCTGCACATTAAACATTAACCCAGAGAAGTCGGTAACAATAACCACCAGGCTCTGCCCGGTCCTGGATGAGACATGGACACCTCCCTATAGGGCTGGCTCACTGAGGCCCATTTTGAATCACAAATGAGGGCTTTGGACTAAACGGTCGGGAAGGCCCTGCTACTTGCTCCAACATTCTGTGATTTGCATTTTTATTGCAGAATGAAAATTAAAATGGAAACAGATGAACATTTTTCACACCCAGTCCCAGTTTCATGTGAAATGTTTCTGCACAAAAATGTTTAATTGCTTTGTAGAAGTCACAAAGATGAGTCAGTGCCTCTTTCCCCTCCAAACGTGTATAACTATTAACTATGCTTGTACAATAGAGAAAACATGATGTTTTCTGTATAATCTGGAAATGAACATAGACAATATTCTCTAAAATAGCTGACAGTGGTATCTAAGTCAGCAGGTGCTTGCAGAATCTTGCTATGTTTATTTCCTCTTTTTGCCTTGGTACTTAAGAATATTTGTATATTTCTAAAGTGTATTTAAACAAACAAAAAGCTGAAGCATTGTTTTCAAAAAATCTTTTTCTGCAGTAGTTATTTGCATTTATTGGTGGATATAGCCATTCTTGCCTGCCATTCTTCTTCCACTCATCTGCCTTCATTAAAGTTTGAACATACTCCAGCCTCTTTTTGAAGCTTGGAGTGGCTATAAAACACAACTTCGGGGGGGTGGGGGGGGGTAGGAGACACAACTTCAGGGACATAAACAGAAGTCGAACAGTGACCTCTGGAATTTTTGCTTATCCTGTAAGATTTTTACATCCCCCTTCACCTATCCCAGTCCAGCCACAACACCCTCTTCCTCCCCTGAACACATGTGTTAAGTATGGACCTGCAGCTGCTACAGAGCAACCATGAAATTGAGTTAAGTTGCCACGGACAGTTGAAAGAAAGAAAAAGTAAAGTTCCTCATGACATAATTGGTCAAAACATAAATAAACCAACACCTATGTGTGTGACCCTCTATTAACCAAGTTGTCTAGTAGTTACAGCTTGTTAATTACAAGGAATCTGAGGAAAAGGAATTCCCCAGAAGGAATTAATCGCCTTTCAATTTGAAAAGATGCACGTTATTTGCAAAACAAGTGAAATTGATGCTTGATTGTTTCTTAAAATTAAGAACACCAACATTACTTAACAGGGCTATTAACATAGTTTTGGTTTCCATCAACATTCTAAGGAGGAACTACTAGTATAATATCATCATTTGAGATAAACAACATGTGAATCTATTGCTTGTATATATCATGATGCAATCTTTATTATTGCCATAGCCTCTTTCCTATTACCAAAACCATAGCTAAATACTTATCGTAGCATGTTATCTGTCTCAAAAGCCATAGACATTTCATTCCCATATTTAATAGTTAAAAGATCCACTATGTATCCCATGCTATCACTTCACATTTTCTCAACTGATAAATTCTAGGACTTGTTGATCCTTTTCATTCAAACTCTTAGTATCTGTATTTTTTTATATCTAGGATGGAGTAAACAGTTAAGATTTGTTATGCCATTTTAGCTAAGTCAGGAATCAGCAAACCTGCTTTACAAAGAGCCAGATAGATAGTAAATATTTCAGTCCTTAAAGTCTCTATTATAACTGCTCAGCTCTTTCACTAGAGCACGAAAACAGACATATACAATAAGAAAATGAGTTAATATGATAGTGTTGCATTAAAACTTTATTTATGATCAGGTGTCACTAAATATCCTTCATTCTAATTTTTCTCAACCATATAAAAAGGTAAAACCTATTCTTAGCTTGTGGACCATACAAAAACAGGTAGCAAATCAGATTTGGCCTGCAAGTGACAACTAAATGAAACCTGATTTTTTTTGCCCTGAATGCTTCAGTCACCTGACTACGCCTTACAAAAAAAGCAAATGCTTTCAAAACTCACTAAAATTTCCTGTGCAGTTCTTGCTAACAAAGTATTCAACAGAATGTCCAATATGTACTGCTTTACAAGTAATTAATTCTAGATTCCTTAATTCCTGCTTTCATTTATATTGGGGAAATCAGTATTATTTCATAGCAATCAACAGCATTACCATGAAATCACATTCCCACTGACAACTGATAATCCCCATGGAAGCTGCCTCCACAGCACAGAGGAGCACCCCATTCATATCTGTGCTCATCCCTGTTATCTTCCCCCAAGAAATCACCCCATCATGCACTGTTTTTTTCATGTCACATAGCACGTTTGCAGGGTAAGAAAGGAAGGCATTCTTTGGTTGGCACATGAGTTTAAGTGACTTCCCTAAGTTTAGTCTGGCAACTATGATTTCACAGTTCCCGCTTTCATGTAGAAGTTAATGGGACATGAGGTTGCTAAATATAATAATATTTCATTGAACAAAAAAAATCACATTAACACTACTAGTATAAATAACAATATTATTTACAGGTTGTAAAAAAATGATGGTTCTTACTAGTTAGGGCTCAAAAACATAGCCACAAAGAATGACAATCATTTTTGACAATTACTATTTTTATTAAGCTCATCTTCCATACACATTTGACATTAATAAATCCTATGAATGGTCCTTTTATGATCAGATACTCTGATTCATTCATTGTGTGTGCCGAAAACAGAAGACAGCACATTATGAATCCTTAGGCAGCTGCAGCCTACCCACCTTTGCCCCATTTCTTCTAAGTTATTATCCTCTCCATTGCAGTAGCCCTCTCTAAGACTGGAGTTCTGCCCATGATTCCATTATTTTTGGCTAGAGTCCTATTAAATGAAGGTGACTTTGATTTCCAGGTTCAATAAAAAGATTTGAGGATGGCCCAGCAATACGGCAGTACGGAGAGTAAATGGTTTACTGAGAGCATTCGCAGTACGGAGAGTAAATGGTTTACTGAGAGCATCCACTATTAGTAAGATAAGACACTAAGCTCTTCATATATTTAACATGTTACTTTGTATTATTCCTTTAACTCTTCAACATTACCACAGAGGAGGTGCTATTATCATCATTTTAAAGATTAAAGGGAAAAGAAACTGAGGCTTAAGGAGTTTAGAAATCTACTCAACTTCACACTACCATTAAGAGATGGTGTTCTTTCAGTCACACTATACTGCTCTCTGGATTATATGCTTTCTAACCTCATGCCCAAGAGTCTGAATTTATATCCAATTTCTCCACAAGGAATGGATGACTTCCCAAAATAGTCACTTGGTAGTAGATACTCTTCACTGATTTTATTTTTTAAAAGATTTATTTATGCATACAAGAACTGGGGTGTAGGCCAGAGGTGTGGGTGGTGAGAGGATTCACTAGAGACAGAGTAGAGAACAGAACAGGAGGATCTACTGACATACACTGCTGAGGGGAGCAGTGGGTGAGACAGAAGAGGTCTGCTGGGCCATGTGGGTCAGCTCCCTGGCCGGGAATGGAACTTGTGCTGCAGTGGCTTCAACCCCTACGTCATCAAGGAGCCCGCTCTGCATTGATTTTAAATTACTTGAGACTATGCCCAGCTTTTCCTTCCAGAGTTAACTTCAGACAATTGTGTTTGTGCCACCTAGGTGCTTACTTCAGGCCTCACTGCTATCAGCTTCTCTCTAGCCCCTATTCTGTGCTGGTAGGAACAGATCCCACTCCTTTCCTAACAGCACAGTATCTCTGGACATGTGGTGTGCCCAAACCACTGCTACTCAAGTCACAGTTTCCCACCGTAAATCTTCAAACGCTTACTCCTACCAATGAAAAGGCAGGATATTGTCCCACTTAAATGACATTACAATAATATATTACTATTACACAATACACTACTAAATATGAATTTTTCTATGAAATGAAACACTGCAATGAAATTTTTATTTTTTCAATAATAGTTTCATGAACCAATTCCTGGAAGGTGGGATAGTATGTGCAAAGAGATACATAGAATTCTTATTATGCATTTAAATTACTAGATCTATTCCAAAACCAAAAGCTTGAATAAATTAGCTAGTGAATTTATAGCTAGCACATATGTAAGACAGCCTCAATTTATGTTGTATAAAGAGGGCATATACAGCTAGAACTCAGTTTAGACCTAAGTCAAAAACTGAAATTGTTGAAGTTGTCTTTGATGTTGCCTCACATCTTCTGTGGTACCACCCCTAGATCCCCTACTAATATCACGTGCCACCCAGCTCTGCCCAGGGAGTCCACAAAACTCTAGACTCTTCTATTCCCCATTATGGTCCTTATCAAAATTGTGTGTGCAGGGTCTCATTCTCTCATTCATAGTCTCTCTTTTTAACCAAAATAAAAAAGCTATGATATATTCTAAGTGATTTAGTCTATCTTCCCTCACAGGTAAATTATCAGTTTGGATCCCAAGACAGAAAGAAGAGGTCTCTAGTCCAAACAAGGAGAGTCAAGGTAAAGGATTTCAGATGACCACAGATATCAGCTTGGCAGATGGCCAAAGGACAAGGTAGGTACAGATGGCAGCAATCCACTACCCGGGGATTCAGATGGCAGCTAATGGACAGGAGAAAATAACCAGGCAGGTGGCTAACAGCATAGACCCAGCTAGCTAAAGTTAGGTCAGGCACAGGGGCATAAAACCATAATAGTAAATATGAAATATAAGGAATTCATAGAGCCTGAATAGTTCTCCCTGAGAAGCCTAAATTACTGAATCATCTCCCTCCCCAATGTTGGCATAGTTTTGTCCAAATTTGGTTGATCAAAGGAATCTGACAGTGAAAGGGAAATGATAAACTCAGAGGAAGAGAAACTGGACAGAGGCTAAGATTAATAAGACCACTGACCGAGTGTCCTGAACAACTTTTTATTATTCTCTGTCTCGCAACCATCCCAGACCGGGTAGGAGGTTTATCACCAGTTCAAGCAGTCTCTTTGTCTTCGCCGCCATCAGGTTATCGCTCACACTCCACTGCACCACACCACCACGCTGGTGTCCCGAGACGCTAGCTTTATACATCTCGTGCATCAGCCCAGGTGTATCCACTTGCACATGCCCACCCAGGCATGCGCACAGGTTTCCATCATTACACCAAGGGTGGAAAAACCTGGTCAACTTTTACCCTACATCCTCCTTTAAGCAATGTCATAGAGGGAGAACTGTAATGACTGAGTCCATTCTAAATGCAATGCTGAAGGCCACTCTAGAGAAACACTCACAGAGATTACCTCCACCTGGGAGCAGAAAGTCAGACAAGAAATTAAGAATCGTGAAGAGAGGTATCATAAAGGAGATAACATTTGAGCTTTATTATGGTGCATAAATAGACTATTATCATATAAGAAAGACTTCCAAACAGGAACTACAGTGTGAACAAAGGCAGAGGCTTGAAAATACACATATGCTTGAAGAATTGTGGGTTAGCTAGCATAACTAACCCACAGGCAACACTGCAGGAAACAGTAAAAATGAGGCTAGATATGTAGCTCTATACATAACCATGTCTACAGAGAGAGTATATACATATACATAAACGTGTATACATAAACGTAAACAGATGTGTGTACATATATTTTTTCATATATGTATGTATACATGTGCACATATATACATACATGTGTATTTTGTCCCTGTGATTAAATTGTATCAAACTGTGATGGTCTCTTTATGACTCTTAGAGAATTGAACATAACCTTAAGGAAATCCATTCAAAGGTTTTAATCAAGCAGAAAGGCAATAATCAGTTTTGTACTATCGGTGATAAAAAGTCAGAGACTAGAAGGAGAGAATCACAGTATATTGATGTTGGTGAGACCCATCAAAGTTCAGTTAGGATGATCCGTGCAAGTGATGAGGGGCTAAGCAAGGCAGGGTTCAAAGGGATAGAGAGGAGTTTTAGGACTCTGTAAGGGGTAGAATCAACACAACTCAATGACCTATCTGACACAGAATAGGAGATGTTCCCAACTTACACAATTGAGGATGGATGAAATAGGAGTGCCATTTATAAAGACAAAAAAAGAAAATTTGGGGAACAAGATATAAATTGGATTTAAATTTGAAAAAAAAAACATGGGGAACACCAGTGTGAGGCTGTGCTAGAGTCAAGAATCAATGTATTAGTAATATTTGAATACTTAAGAATGACTAAAATAAGCCCTAGGAAATATCTAAGAGAAGAGACAATGGAAGAGACAGAACCTAGAGAAACTAAATTTGTCTACACCTGAAAAGCTGTGTCATGACTACAAGAATAACTGTGCAGGCATTTCAGCCAAATGGGTGTTATCCAACAGAGTGAGTCTTATATTTCAAACAGGTAAGGGAGAGGAAGATAGACCCTGGTTAAGGGAGAAGTACTAAAAAGTTGCAAAGTTTTTCTGTACTGAAATACACCTACACTGACAGCCAGCTACCCTCTCTGTTTAAGTCTTCTTGGAAGAATGAGGAAGTAAAAATGGTCCGTGGGGCCCTTTCCCGTCTTTGAATCTGTAGAACTATAACACTGTCCTCTCAGAAACACGTTTAATTGATAATTTACATGTTGTATACAAAAGAGGTTTTTCTATATCCTGCTGCTGGCCAACAATGACACCACCACGATCTAAAATGCCTCAAAAGGGCCTCCATGGTGCCACAAGGGTTAAGTCTCAGAGCTATCTAACTATCACCAACACTATCACCAGTCACTGCAGAGTTCAATCCCTGGCCAGACCTCTCCTGTCTAGCCCACTGCTCCTCTCAGCAATGCATTTCAGTAGATCCACCTATTTTGCTCCCCATTCTGTGTCTGATGAATCCTCTCAGCCTGCCCTCCCACACACATCTGGCCTAGACCCCAGTTCTTCTATGCATAAATAAAACAAATCTTTAAATAAATAAAATGCATCTGAGTTCAAGATAACCAAATCTACCTCTGCAGCTTTTTGGAAACACACTAATTCTATTGTGGCCAAAATACCCCATGCAAAGTCTTTATACACACCTTTACTTTCTGGTACCAAACAATTTAGTTAATTTTTCAGGTCATTCAGCAGCACACAGTGAATAGCCTCTTTTATACTCGTCACAAAAAAGATATCCATGTTAATTAACCCGAGAGTGGCAAATCATTGTGTGGTATACTTTAGGTATATACAATTTTATCTATCAGTTGTAACTCAGTAAAATTGGGGAAAAAACAAACATAAAATGTATTACCCATTCAGAAACCTGTGTTCTTATAACTGGGATAAAATGTATCTTAGAGCTACAAAGGTATCTTAGAGAGTGGTTGTGAAGGTCAAATATTTGTGGAGGTGTGTTTTTAATTTATTTGTTTATCTTTTTCTTACAATATTTGCTTTCTTTTCCCAAATGTAGTTCCCATAGAATTTCTACCACCATTTCACCTGTGCACCATTACCATAGTCCCTTGTGCCATTCCCATCCCTGTTTTGATACCAATCCCTTCCTCTCCCCTGCAGAATGTCTCTGATTTATAATTGTCTGTTTATTTTTGTTCTGTTTTGTTGTAGTTTTGTTATTGTTGTTATTATACTTTTCCTCTTGATGTCCTGTATTCCTTCTGTAAGTGAAACCATCAGGTAGTGTTCTTTTTCCATTTGACTTATTTCACTGAGCATGATCCTAGCAAGCTCCATCCATGTTTCTGTGAATGGCATTAGTTTATCTTTTTTGATTGCTGAATAGTATTCCATTATGTATATACACCACATCTACTTAAATCCAGTCATTTATTTTTGGGCATTTGGGTTGATTCCAAGTCTTACCTATTATAAATAGTGCTGCCATAAACATAGGGTGCATGTATTCTTTTTAATTAATGTTTTTGTGTCCTCTGGAGAGACTCCTAGGTGTGACATTGCTGGGTGATATAGGAGCTTGTAGAGGTTTTTGGATTTTTTTTTATAAGATTTCAATGACTATGGTTATTAGTTGTTAGTAGTAGTAGTGTGATACCTGTGGATTTAAGATACAGTTAATGATATATACAATTAAATGACAAAGTGATTTTTATCTCATCTTTACTATGATTCATAAAAATAGTAAATAATTAAGACATTAACTCAAAGAAATATGTGACATTTTAACAGACAAATTTGTATTCTGATAAGGTAGTTGGAAATAGTCATAAGATTATTCAAAGCATATTCAATGTAGCACCTACATAAATGCAAGCAGAATCACTAGCCCTTTCATTATGAATAATGAAATATAGTAAAATAGTCTGCCAACAAGAGGCTAAACGGATGTGTTTCATCTGATCAATAAATTGAATGGTAAGACTACTGAACATCAGTGAATCAAAAAGACATCAATTTCATTTTTATATCCTGGGGAGATACTATATGGACATTATTTTAGAAAAAAATTGTTCCAACATGATTAATCAGAGTTACATAAATTTAGAAAAACACTGCTGTTCCTGATACAAGTTTTAATGAAGAATCAGTTGCTCCTGAGGGAATACATTCTAGTTTCCACATCTCTCTGCAATACTTTACATCTTTGCTTGAGAAAAGCCTGGGGTGAAAGAAAAGAGTGGGGTGAACAGTTGAACATTTTACCAGCAAAACCCTTTAACTCAGAGGAGAATGATAATGAGATCAGTTGAAGGAACCAACGCAAATGCAGATCCCCACATTTCACAAGAATATACTAGGTCGTATAGGTATAAAATACATTGACAAGGAAGCCAACCCTGGATATCCCAAACATTTAATGGGATCAGGAAATGTAATTTCCTAAGAGAATATTTCTGTTCAAGAAATATGAAATATCAATAGACAGGCACTATGTCTGAAAAGACAGGAAGACAGACAAAGAAAGTCACGTAGATCTAATTCTACAGCTCACAGTACTAAACATCGTCAGAAATTTCCAGTTATTCTCTTCTGTAGAAGCCCTGGTATGACAGTCTATGCTAAGTGCAATAACTTAGTTAGTGCAATAACTTAAGGCCATTAACAAGGAAATGTGGGCCCAGGACAAGAATCAATCCCAGTTATCTTCTTATATGATCACAAGATAATTTTTAATGCCCAAATACCTTGATTTGGTGTTATAGCAACTGAGTTTATTTTCAGTAGCTGAAAATATATTACTATATATATTACCCCTAAAAACTTAAAAGGAAACAGAAAGCCATATTTTTCAAGGAAAGCAGACTTGGCTTGCCTCCACCATAGATCAAATTAAGTGAGGGCCATGAGGCAAATTAGCCCAGATTTAGGACAACAAATTCTTTTGATAGATTTGGCTCCATTAGACTTGGGTACAAACTACACCAAAATAATGGGATTTGGTTCCCTGTAAGGAAAAAAAAAAAATTATGGAGTTTTAAAAAAAAAAACACCTTCTCATTACAATCAAGTGCTAAAGGATTCTGCAAGGAAAAATGCACTCAAATGAATTAGTTGTATAACTGTCACTTCATTAAAGTGATTTAATAGTTCTCCAAATGTCATGGCATTAGCATTTTACACAAAGCTATAAAACAGTAGCAAAAAAATCAACTGCCTTTAAAAGTCAGCACTTTTGGACCATGTTTATGAGACTAGATGGTCACTTTGTGATATGAAATGGCAGCATCACTAAGATAAATATTTAGTGCTGGCCAGTTTTATTTTGAGCAGGAGGCCATTAAAGGAATGAAGCTGCTGAATTCATCTTTCATTTGGCTGGGCTTCAACAACATACTAAGCACTGGCTATCTCATCTTAAGATGTCGCTATAGAGAATGACAGCTTTCTGGAATATTTCCTTAAGAAATTATTTAATTACATATTTTTACAGTGTTTAAGTTGCTCTTTTCAGGGCAAGCTAAAAACATATCAACTGGCAGGTGACAGTCATGCACAAGATGGCAAAACATGAACAAATGATTTCCAGAACGACAAAGGGCACCTCAGCAGGTGCAGACTCTCTTGAAAATCCAACCCCAATCCATTGTATCTCTAAGTAACATAAGAAACTTTCCATCCTCAATAGAGTATAAGTGGTGCTCATAGTTTTGTTGGCTGTTTTTTTTCCAAAACTATTCCTTAAACAAAATTTTGATAAGAATAAGCAACAGGGGGCTTCCCTGCTGTGCAAAAGGTTGAGTGCCTCACTGTGGAGCTTCTGCAGCCACAGCAGTGCTAGTTTGATCCCTGGCCAGCGAGGGGACCCACATGGCACAGCAGACCTCTCCTGCCTCACCCACTGCTCGCCTCTGCAGTGTATTTCAGTCCATCTGCCTGTTCTGCTTCCCATTCTGTCTCTGGTGAGTCCTCTCACCCCCTGCCTCTGGCCTGTACCCTAGTTCTTGCATGCATAAATAAATAAGTCTTTAAAAAGAAAAAAAAAAAAGCAACATACTTAGGGCCTCCCTGGTAGCGCAGTGGGTTAAGCAACACACTAGAAGCAAACCGCAGCCACTGCAGCACGAGTTCGATCCCTGTCGCCGGCCAGGGGAGGGGACCCACATGGCGCGGCAGACCTCTCTTGCTGTGCCCGCTGCTCCCCTCAGCAGTGTACTTCAGTTCATCTGCCTGTTCTGCTCCCTGCTCTCTGTGGTGAATCCTCTCACCCCCCACACCTCTGGCCTGTACCCCAGTGCTTGTATGCATAAATAAGTAAATCTTTAAAAAAAAAAAAAAGCAACATACTTAGGCAAAACAGTAATCTATAAAGTTGAAGTTGCTAAGGTTTAATCGTAACAAGTGCCTAGTGATATAGTTGGAACACAGAACCTTGAAATCTGATTACAGAACTGATGCTACGGGAAGGGAAAGGGGCAGGGGCAGGTGGTTAGGGGGGAAGGAGCAAAGTGGGGAGAGGCCTCAGTGGAATATGGGGTAATATTATTGGTGTTTTGGTAGAGAGCAGAGGGTTATAACATATATTTGTAAAGGTGTGAACCTATACCCCTGAAACATATATAGTATTATAAATCAATGTTACTTCAATGAACATATTTTAAAAATTAATTTTAAAAGGTTTAAATTGTCATAAAGGTAAAAAGGTTTAAATTGTCATAAATTTTAGTTTAAATGGATAAGAGCTAATTAGCTAATATATTGTTAATAGTCCTTCAGGAGCTAAAACCACATAAGAGAATGGTTAGCAAAAGTAAGTACATAGCTCACAAATAAGTCTTTTCTGTTATTATTGGCCTCAAGTGCACATTACCCAAGCTATTCATTGGCTCACATATTCAGTAATGTGCTACAACGGAGACAATATAATATAGTGGAAGAAAACCAAATTTGGAGTATTCACATTTGGGTTAAAACTCTGACTTGATGTTGGAAAATTATGTAGTTTATCTCTAAAACTAGGAGGCTGGACTGGATCAATCCCAAGATGGTGGACTGGCTGGTGTGGGCAAGGGTAGCACCTTTTCACCATGTGATGGAGCAACGGCTAAGAGAAGTCATGGGAAAGCTTCTGTATGGTCTTCAATATCTACTTAATTGAATTGCTTTGGAACTCTTGTTACAATAGAGTGGACGTGGACTTTTCTGGCTCCTAGATGATCTCCCTCCAATAATAAGCTAGTTTCATATGGTCTTTTCTAAATGGTGTATTTCTAAATGGTGTATTAATTTCTAAATGGTGTATTAATCTCATCACTTTTTAAATTCTATATTCTGATTATAATTATTAACTCCCACCAATAACTCTGTTCCTTTATTATTAAAATTACCTCAATTTTAAAGGCAGGTGAACTGAAGCAGGAAATGAAGATGTAGTGATCAGTGTCAAAACCTACAGGAGTATTCACAAGATTGGGCCCTGTCTCTGTGGGACCTTCAAGTATTACCAAATGCTTTGATTGGAAGTTCCATCAGTTGAATCTTTCACACTATTAGATGGGTACATCTGATTTTGCTATCTACATCAAAAATATGAGTACTGAGTACAAATGTAATACATGTCTAAATGTCTGCTGTAGCTTTTGGGATTTAGAAGATAACAGATAACTGTAATCTCTGACCTATATAGTCTATATAGCACTATTTATGATAGAATATTAGAAGCAACCTAAATGCCCATCAGTAGATTAGATCAAGAAGATGTGGTATGTTTACGTAATGGAATACTATTTAATCACAAGAAAAAATGAAATGTTGCCATTTACAGCAAAATGGAGTCTGGGGGAATTATGGGTCGTGAAGCAAGTCAGAATGCCAAAGACAAATACTGGACATTTACATAGCAGAAAATTCGACAAAGAAAGTACTTATAAAAACTAGCAGTCACTAATAAACTAAGTGAGGTTTCTGAGGTTAAGAGATAAGGAGCAAGGATAAAGGTCCAAGGTACTATAAGGGGCTGGGGCGAAGGAGAGTGTGATTAGAGAGAATATAAAAATGAAATGTCAGCAAAGCAGATACAATATTCTCAAAGTATAGTTTCGGTAAGAATCACTCAGAAAACCTGTTAAGGATACAGATTCCTGAGCTCCATACCTACTTTCATGAATTCTAAGACATTACACCTGGGGTAGGCTTAGTAATCTGCATTTTTAACAGGCCCCACTAACGCACATAGTTAACACACACGGTCGGAAACTCCAGTGGACAAGACTTCAGCTCAGGAGTCTAACAGCCTGGGTTTGACTCCCAGCTTAACCACTTCCCAGTATGTAATCTTGACTAAGTTACTAATTCTCTGGACTTCAATGTTCTCATCTACAAAATGAACATAATAACAGTACCTGCATATTAGGTAGTTTTAACATTGATACCCAGTAAGCTCTTAGTAAAAGCTGTTCTTTTTTGCTATCATTAATTAAAATTATTAAAACACAAGAAACTGGCCAAATGTTAATTGGTCTGACATTGTTCCTAGACGAATAAAAAGAGTATGGATAAGGGTAGAGAAAGCTTTAAAGAGCCACAAAATACTTGGTTAAACCTTAAAGTCATTAAAAGATATGTATCCGCAGAAAGAAGAAATTCTGGGTGGAGGTATACGGAGAAACCACCAAGGAAGATGACAGCGAGTTGTTTGGGAACTGGTGGAGGGAGCAGCCCCTAAAGGAGCGTGAGGATGGGGAGTAGTGGGACAGGCACAGTCAGAAGATGGAGGCTCAGCAAATCTGAAGTCCCTAGCAGGATTTGAAACACCCCAGGTGGCGCAATGGGTTACACAACACACTATCAAGCAAACTGCAGCCACTGTTGCACGAGTTCAATCCCTGCTGCCGGCCAGGGAGGGGACCCACATGGCAGAGCAGACCTCTCCTGCCTCGCCCACTGCTCCCCTCAGCAGTGTATTTCAGTCATTCTGCCTGTTCTGCTCCCCACTCTGTCTCTGGTGAATCTTGTCACTCCCCCCCCATACCTCTGGCCTGTACCCTGGTGCTTCTATGCATAATAAATCTTTAAAAATAAATAAATAAAATAAAAGGCTACCCCATTAGAGATGGATCCCATGTTAAGAAACAGGATGTACAGAGATCAATTTATAGTAATTCTTTATACAAAAATAACCTCTTTATTTACAAAATAATTTATCACACAGAACCTTAATTCAAGTCATTGTTAACTGGCTTAAGAAACATTTGCATCTATTAGAGATAAATAATTCAATCTTTCAATAAAGTACGGTGAGTTCTTCTGAAAAGGTGGGATTATCTTATTTACTTCAGGAACCTCAGGCACGAGGCCACGAACTTGCTAGTAGCTCTAAACAAATGGCTGCTAGACTGAAGAGTTACACACATATATCATTATTACAGGAAATGGATGTCCATGAAAAAAATTTCTTTGCTTTTGAGAGTAGCCAAACCCACTTACTGCTCATATTCCCAGAGGAAGCCACTGCTTTGCAAACTGCAGCCAAATTCATTGTTTTCACTTGTATTGAGCATCCACTACTATAGAAGCAGCCATAAATTAAATTAAATATTGTTCATGTCAATAGTCAAGCTGGATAATTCGATTGAAAATACACTGAACTCTTACTTGACTTTATAGGTATCTGAGCAATTTCATTAAATTCACAATTTAGTGGATGATAAGAACAGCAGTGTACTGGGGAACTAAAAGCCTGTCTTCTTCCTCTTCTCAGACCTGTGTGTGCACGGATCCTCAGAGGCCCACTACAAGTTGCAACTGGACCCTCCAGGAAACAACATATCAAATGTCTCTAAGCCCCTAAAACAGAGGTATCCCCAACTGTGTCCCACTGCCCATGAATTTCTTCTCTGACTGTGGCTATTCAACTTCTCTTTATCTTGGGAAAAAACATTGAAGGATCCCATATATGGAATCATTTCCTGTTTCTTTGACTCCTTAAGTGAAGTTCTGAAAACTAAGTAGTGCTCATAAAGGTAATGAAAACAGGGCTTCCCTGGTGGCACAGCAGGTTGAGCGCTGCACTGTGAAGCATCCACCACACAGCAGCATGAGTTTGATCCCCAGCTGGGGAGGGGCCCCACATGGCACAGCAGACCTCTCCTGCCTTGCCCACTGCTCCCCTCAGCAGTGTATTTTAGTCCATCTGCCTGTCCTATACCCCACTCTGTGTCTCTGGTGAATCCTCTCACCTCCTGTTACTCTGGCCTGTACCCCAGCTCTTGTGTGCATAAATAAATAAATCTTAAAAAAAAAAAAAGGTAATGAAAACAAATGGGCCAGAAATTCCTGGGGATATTCACACTTCACTTTCCTAGAGGCCACCCATGCCCTGTGCATGGGGAGCTGTGCTGATGACCTTGAAGGACAAACTAAGTGGCCCCGAGGAATCAGTGCCAAGGCAAGGGTAAATGTCTACTAGTTATTAAGTTATTAAGTCCATTACATAGACTTGCCTTAAAAGAAACACAGCAGGCAAAATGGGAAGTTTTCTGAAATGATACTTTTCTATAAGTATGCACACAAAGTAATGACAACAAGGAAAACGCTGCACTAATATAATCTGTAATCTTAGATGAGCTAGAATACATTTCTTTACTCCCACTACCCTTCACTTACTGTTTTTGTGACCCTGTGAATAAAACGACCAACTTAAGTGTCATGTCACTAATTTGATTCCAGTTAAAGCCCCAAGGGGAGCTATCAGCATGTCTCTTCCAATTGCCTCCGAGGGAACAACAGAGAAATAGTTGGCCTATTAAAAACAATGGACGCATTCACTCTGTGCCATCCTGATGGGGACCCCGTATTCTGTGAACAACTGCTGGGTTCTTTCAGCCCTTGATTACTTTCCATAAATGTGTTCACAACCAATTCAAGCCAATAGTAGGAAACAATTAAATCCACTGAAACAGAAGCAGTTTTTATGGTCAGACCTGCCTAATGTCTATCTTTATGCATGTGTAACCAGTAGTGTTCTGGATCAATAACTCGAAGTCCCAGCAACACAGAATGTTGCGGTCAGTGCTCTGGTTACTGTCTTGGAGTGAGCCAATCTGGGTTTGCATTTCCGTGGATGCACCAGGTAGTTGGGTGACCTTCAGCACATCATTCAATCTCTCTGAGTCTCTCACCATAAACAAAGAAAATAAAACTTACCTCATGAGAACACTGATGTGAGTCTATAGACAATACATACTCATGTACAAGAATTGCTCAAAAATATGTTAAAATTACTACAACTTTGATGGCACAGAAGTTAAAGAAAGGAAATAAAAAACAGACAATGATAAGTTCAAAACTATTGGGTTTCTCCATAAGTTCTAACAGTAATTAGTTGTAATAAATTGACTCCCACAAAAATATTCCCTAATAAGGAAATGCTGCATTTATAGGAGTAGCTAAATTAACCCAACTCCGTGGTATATATATACACAATGGGATACTACTCAGACATTTAAAAAAGATGAAATCTTGCCATTTTAAACATGGGTAGGGCCTCCCCTGGTGGCGCAGTGGGTTAAGCAGCGCACTATGAAGCAAACCGCAGCCACTTGCAGCATGAGTTCGATCCCTGCTGCCGGCCAGGGA
>JAGFMF010011802.1:6755000-6770097 GCA_019455555.1 Galemys pyrenaicus | reverse complement strand
CTCCCCGCTCTCTGTGGTGAATCCTCTCGCCCCCCGACACCTCTGGTCTGTGCCCCAGTGCTTGTATGCATAAATAAATAAATCTTTAAAAAAAATAAATAAACATGGGTAGGCCTTAAGGATTATATTATATGAAATAAATTAGGAGAAAGAAAACTACCATATGATATCATGCATTTGTGGAATATTAAGTCTAAGAAAATAGCAAAGGAATAGGCAAATCTAAAAACTAACCTTAGACTCTGACAACAGAATCATGGTTACCAGGGGTAAGGATGGGACTAATTGGTTGGTGGTGGCTGGTGACTGGACATTTGGTAGTGGGTGTGTTGTGATGTATATACAGTTGCTGGGGTGAGAAACTGTGCACCCGAAACCTACACAGTGTTACCTCAATAAAATAATTAAAATAGTCAAGCTCATAGAAGTAGAATGATGGTTGCCAGAGGCTGAGGTGGGGGGGAAATGGGCCATTTTTCAATGGGTATAAAGCTTAATTATGCAAGATGAATATATTCTACAGATCTGTTCTACACCATAGTGCCTACAGTTTACATAGAGCATTGTAATAGGTCAGATAACATAGTCAGTGTTCTTACCACAAAAAAAGGCAGAGAGGAAAAAGAAGAAACCATTGAGGTGGATGATTAATACCTTGATTAGGGTGATACTTTCGAGAATATATGCATACTTACAAGTTGGTATCTAGACAGTTCTTTGGCCACCATGTGCTGCTTTTCATCTCAGTGAAAGGGATCTTTTTTTTTTTTTTTTTTCCCTCCAACTGCCTTACCCAATTCTCCTTTCCGGGCTCAGCTTGGACATTTTCTTCAGGGACCCATTCCTCAGGTGCTCTCTCACATGTTTCTACAGAGCCTTGTAGCACTTTTGTCTTACATCATTGTTAATATTTGGACAATATATGGTTCCCCCCTCAGCTGTGGTCACCATGGATCTCCTATCACCAAAGCACCCATAGTGCATCACCATATCCCCTTGTGCTCTTCCCCCCACTGTTTTTACCCTTCTCCACTCCTTTGCCTCCCCCTCCCCTACTGGATACCTCATCTCTATGGTCAAGGTTTATCTTTGACTAACCCTTTGTTCATTTTTTCCATATTCTACATATAATACCATCTGATATTTTTTCCTTCTGAGTTATTTCACTTAACATCAACCCAACCCTTCTACATCCAAATGGTATGAGTTTATCTTTCTGATCACTAAGTAATATTCCACTGTGTGTGTATATGTATGTGTATGTGTGTGTATGTGCCTGTGGTCACATCTTCTTGATCCATTCATTATTTGGCGGGGGTGGGGGAGCTTAGATTGTTTCCATACCTTGCCTAATGTAAATAGTGCTGCAATAAACACACAGTTGCAGATTTCCTTTTGAATTAGTGTTTTTGTGTTCTTTGAATAGATTCCTAGGAGTGGAATAACTGGATCATATGACAGATCCATTTCTAGTGTTTTGAGGAACCTCCACAATCCCCTAACTTAGCTCTTCTATCTTTCGAATCAAACAAGCCAAAAAGGTGCATGCCAGCATTGCCTACACATTGGAATCACCAGATCAGCTCTTAAAAAGCACTGTCTTCCAGGCCCACCCATACTAATCAGAACAGAAACTGCAGGAGTGCAGTCAGGACTGAGAGCCAGTATGTGTGTACATCAGATAGAAAAAGACTCCCACCTCTGCTTGTAGGCTCTCAGGACAACCATTCCAGAGAGTAAAAGCCCTAAGGGAATCTACAGAAAATGAAAGGGCTCACAGATGATTCATGAGCATCAAGATGAAAAGGAAAGCAACACAGGCAACTCCAAGAACACCACTTCAGTCAAAATTCAAATCAGTGATTCCAGCCTAACATGGAAATTAGCTAAATCCTCCACTGGTTTCATTTATTCCACGCAGTTCTTTATTTTTGATGCTTTTGACTTGTTATCTCTAAAGGTGATCCCTGTGGATTGTGCCAAACAAGTTCATTCTGATTGATTCACTGCTATTAAGATACTTTCTACAATTACCAAGTCTCTGTGGGAATATTCAGAGAGCTCCCAATCTGTTCAGAGACGGCAAACCAATAAAATGTTGGAATATATTATCAGCAGGTTGCTATAACATTACAATTAATAATACAGTCTTCCCACAATGGGCAATAAGAACGGAAGTCCTGAACAATCCAGGGTATTACTGAACTTGATCTCAGTTAGGTGCCAACACTAGCTAACCTGAGCATGTTTTTTTTTCCACTTCTCAAAGAAATGTTCAGTCTTGCTCACTTAAAAGGTGAAACAGAAGTAAGACGTGCTAGTCTGAGTTCTGTCCTATCCTTGAGCTGGTGGAAAGGGAACAACCGTCAGATACAATATGAACCTCCTGCTTGAAAAGGGAAGCAGCTAATGGAAGCTCTGACCAAACCTTGGCCACCTGCATGGCATAATTTTCCCTTGAGGTGACACCAGATGAGGGATCTGTACTGAGTGGAATGAGTCTACCAAAAAGATGTCGAAATTCTAATTCCCAGGACCTGTGAGTGTGACCTTATTTGGGAATTTGCAGATGATGAAATTAAGATGAGCACATTAGGGTGGACATTTAATTCAGTATAACTGGTGTCCTCATCAAAAGAGGAACAGACATTTACAGATGTGAAGACACAAAGAGAACACCACCTACAGCAAAGGAATGCCTGAGGCTCCCAAAGCTACAAAGTTCTGTACTGACAAAGTTCTCCCTCACAGCCCTCAGAACAGCCAACCCCACTGAGGCCTTGATCTCTGACTCCCAATCTCCAGAACTGTGAGACAATAAATTTCTAGTGTTACAACCACCCAGTCTGTTGTACTTTGTTATAATAGTCCCAGGAAACTAATATGGTATCTAAAGAAAGTACTGACTTAAAATCTGCTGGGCCACTCAAAAGCAGACCACAGAACCAGGTAAAAAGAGCAGGCCAGGTGTGCTGCCAAGGCAGAGAGGTTCACTTCATGAACACAGATTTAACACCCACTACAGGCCAGGCAGTGTCACAGGTGCTGAGGATATAAAGGTTAATCCTGCCCCCAAGATGATACAGGTCAATACGTGCCCACACTGTTGTCCAGAGAAAGCATCAGAGAGCACCAAGTTGTTTTGCTCCAGCAGCAAAGGACTGAGAGGTCCTCCCAGAGCAATCTGGGGAGACAGAAGACTCCCTAGAGACTGAGCTAAGTTCAACCCTGCAGGATGAGAAATTGGAGGATGGACCAAAAGATGTTTATTTTCATAAAGAATCTGGGGCTAGGGACCCTGCTGGTACAGTGGCCAGGATACCTAACAGGGTGAGTTTTTTTGAAAAAAGGAAAGAGGCACAACCGTCACGCGTGCACAATCATCACAAGTTTGGCGCCTGCACAGCTGTAGAGCATCCACAGAAATAACAAGCAGAAGCAGTAGCCACATTCCAGAGCAGAGGGAACTGGGACTAAAGGGAGTAAACGACCTTAGTTCTTGGGGACGTGACAGCAGAAGGGGAATAAAACAGCACATCCCAAATGGAAATCAGCTGTATATGTTCATGATTCATATGAATACCTACACCACTGCCACTTTTGAGAACTACCAGAAAAACATACAAGACTACGCATGGAATCCTAATAGCAAGCGGGAGCAGAACCAGAGAAACCAGAGTAAAAATAAAAACCATTTAGATCTGGGCCTCCCTGGTGGCGCAGTGGGTTAAGCAACGCACTACGAAGCAAACCGCAGCCACTGCAGCACGAGTTCGATCCCTGCTGCCGGCCAGGGAGGGGACCCACATGGNNNNGCAGACCTCTCCTGCTGTGCCCGCTGCTCCCCTCAGCAGTGTACTTCCGTTGATCTGCCTGTTCTGCTTCCAGCTCTCTGTGGTGAATCCTCTCACCCCCCACACCTCTGGCCCAGTGCTTGTATGCATAAATAAATAAATCTTTAAAAAAAAAAAACCATTTAGATCTTAATGCACTCCTAAGAAATGAAACAAAGAAAAACTAAATAAAACAGTTGCACAAGGCAGCTGGGATATCCCACCTCCACCCTATCTATCAATATTTGGTCCAATATGCATGTGCATTTACTTTACCATCTTGCACTAATTTGTCATCATTATCACTTACCAATATTCACGTCTTGAAAGCAACCTATTTAGGGAAGGACGACTCCATGCCACAAATGAGGCTGACTTAATGACTCCGAGAGCAGCAATCTAATGGGGATCACGGAGGCTGTGGGCATGAGCAGAAATGGGCATGCACGGACCGCCCTTGTGCTGCAGCACTCTGCTAATTAGGTCTAATGGAGAACTGGAGGTAGTCTCCTTCTATTCTCCTAATGATATTAACACTTTCATGAGGTTAATGAAAGCCTTCACAGGAGCCAACTGTGAATGGCTTCGTGTCCTATACAAACAATAAGCATTACTATTCTTATGGTAGTTGTTTCTCCTTGTGTATAACATGGGGGCTGGGAAGGTCTTTTTTTCTTTTTAGGACCAGACTCAGACACCTCAAAGGACCTGATCTGACTCAAATTCCAAGACTGCTAGGTAGACACCAGCTAGAGGTGATTAAGGAGACTGCTCTGGTTTCTTCGTATCCTTTATGGTCTCTACTGTCCCCTGCTGGTCTAGAGAAAGAAGCGCAGATCTACAGCACCCCCTTGAGAGAAGCAAACACCAGAATACAAAGTATGAACAGCTATTCTGCATTATCATTTAATATGTGCTTTCTAATCTAATACTTACAACATTCCCATGAGGTAGATCTTGTTACTTCCATTTCACAACATAGAGACCCAGGTTCAAGCAGTAAGCCAGGCTAACTAAGGACACAGGGCTTCTGAGTGGCTGATCCAGAACAAGGTATAAGTGTGTCTTGTTACACCCCCCCACTGAGAGACATGGTAGAATGAGGCACACATTTACTTTAAAACCAGGTAAACATGGGTTGAGATTTTACTTCCCCAAACTAAGAGCTTTATCATCTTAAGTTATTAAATTTATTTAGATTTCCAAAACTTTATCTATAGGATGTGAGCCATCACAATAATGTGAGGCTTAATAATAAAGTAGGTAAAGCACAGAGGCTGGAATACAGTGTCTCCCCAACAGTGGTGGATGCTATTTGGAGCCAGAGGTAGCAGCGAGTAAAAGAGCTATCTCCCTAGCAGTCAAGAGTTGCTTCATTCAAAACACTCCAATCCTCTAACAATGATATCAACACTAACAAACCAATTTTGTGTATATTTTATTTGATCTTCACAAACATGTACCTATAGTTGTATAAATATACCACAATTTATGCGGAAGCACAATATGCCCCAGCCTATACTAAACACATAAAATACATAGTTGAATTGCATCTTTTTAACAACCTGTTAGTCTGGGATTTATATTCTGCATTGTCTAGATGAAGAAACGGAGGTCTAGAACGATTAAGGAATTTTCCAAAAATTACTCTGTACTGGGAAGCAAAGCTAAGACTGGAACACTGGCCTGTCTGATGACAAAATTCATTTCTCTCAACCACTAGGCTACCTTTCTGAAGTATGCAGAGCAAGTATTACATTTTCACTCTACATATGAGGATATTCTGACATATAAGGTGTAGTGCCAGCAAGAGCACAGAGCAAGTTCTCCATGATTCCGAGCAGCCGGATCAAGGAAGAGTCCTGGAGTCCTAGAAAGGCTTTTAAGAGGCAACCAGGTACACGGCAGGCAGAGGTGTGGGGTGGGGTGGGTGGCCAGCAGGTTGGCAGGCCTCCCAGTCTAGGCTCTCTAGTCTCTCTCTCTCTCTCTCTCCCTCCCTCCCTCTCTCACTCTCACTCTCTTGCTCTCTCTCGCTCTCTCCTTTCTCTTTCTTCTCTCCGCTTGTCTCCTGCTCTTCTGCTGCTGGCTCCTCATGATGCCGCCCTTACACGCCCGTGTCTCAGCCCAGGTGCACTCACTTGCACAAGCCCACTTAGGCATGCAGCATGTGTGCAGGACCACAGGTGTCCATCATCTATACCAATGGTGGGAGGGCAGAAAAGCCTGATTACTTTTTCATTTACCCTACCTAAGGGTAAGCAACTTGTTCAAACACTCACAAGCAGTATTTGGCAAAAGTAGGTTGAGTTGTGACAGGGGAGGGGAAAATGCAATCCAGAGCTCCTTACAGAGTGTCTTCCAGTTATAAATACAGATAAAACTTATAAAACCATTAATCTACATATTTCATTTCCCTTTAAGTTTCTTTTCAAACCTTTGATTTTAAACTCCAAGTCTGATTTAGATGTGTTCAAAGTCTTAAGACCAGAATAATTTTTTATTAAGATAGAGAGCAATATTGGCCAAGAAGGTTCCAGGTGTGCTAGGTTTTCAATGTGACAGCAGGAGAACTTTGTGAAACGAATCATTGTCCAAAAGCATTATCGTCCAAAGATAAATTAATAATAAAGGGAAAACCCAATTATTCATTAAAAGTGGAATGAGGTAAGGAAAATAATATTATCTCTTTGCAAATCTGGCCCAGTACTTTCACTATAAATTAAAATCTATGATAAATCACAAATAAATCGGAAGGACATCTGCGGCAGAAATTAAATCAAAGAAAAACTGCACATTTGGGGAATTTCATGAACATGAACACAGAAACCACTAAGCAGGACTGCTAGCCTTGCAGATTTTCTAATGAATTCATTTATTTTAAATATTTTTAGTAAAAAAATCAACTAATGGCTTCCACTCATTAGCTTCTTAGAATATTATAGATTTTCTAAGAACTGGACTGTGAGAACACATATCTTTCTACCCTTTCATCTAGGTGAATAAACTCCTTTCTTCTGGAACATAAAGCTAGGAATGGTGTTTTTCTTTTCAGAAATCCTTCAGGGGTAAAACCAACCCAGGCAGCGTGGAGAAGGAAATCAATACATCAGGCACCAGAGCTAAGATTTCATTGAAGAGTGATTGTGATCTGGGAGAGAAGCGTCAAGGGATCCACTACATGGGTTCAAACTAAAATATCATTGGAGCTGAGATGGAATTCCATGGTAGGATGCTCCAAGCAAACCTGACAAGAGTACCTTCTGCCTCCACAGACTGAAAGTCAAACCTGGAAAGCAAGGGATATCTTTCTATAGCAACGTTCTGACCTGTACTTTATAAAATGGAGTTAGTACTCTTTTCTAATTGTACAGCGTTCTACAAATGCTAATGAGTATTACCAACATCTGGAATAAATGCAGCAGAACTTAAGATGAAAATGTGCCATATAAAGTTTCATGGTGAACTATGAAGAAGATTAAACCTGTATTCAGAAGATTTGCACAAGTTCTTTCCCCATCCCCAGTAGGGTGAGTTCATGTGGAACAAGGGTTCACAAGGCTAGCTGAATACTGGAATCACATGAGAAGCTTTAAGTGCTGATAACCCAGCATCACACCAAGATACTTCCATTTCATTGGGGCAGAGGAGGGAAGAAAGGAGCAGTTAAGGTAATTTTTAAAGCAGTAGAACCTTAAATACTCTTCTCACTCTGAAATTCTATCAAACTGTGTCAAAGGAGGTCCCTACCATTTGAAGCAAAGCTGTCTCCTCTGTATCTTCAGACCCCCAAAATCTGGAACAATATTTTGAAAGCGCCTCCAGTATATATCACTCTTCTTTTTAAATTGGTTTTTAAGCTTGATTGCATCAAATTCTCCCTGAAAAAAAGCACAGGACAATTTCAAACCTCTATTTTAGAATTTCACACTATCAAATCATTTAGATGTGAAAGAATACCAGCACCTCCCAAATAAATGGAAAACCATTATCAAATGATACGCAAAAACTATTCACAGCTAACAAAGGATTATTCTTAATCAGTAGATAAATGGTTTGTGTGTGTATACACCCTTAGTCTGTGGAATATTTTCCAAAATATTCCAGCATGATAGATAGGTAGACAGATTCCCTATTCACTTTTTTGTCTCTCTTCCCTTAGTCTGAACCTGAGGATGTTTGTTTCTCTGCATGCTGCTTGTTTGTTTTTAAAGCTAATATTTATTGAGTACTTCCTATGAGCCAGGCAAATTGCCAAGGACTTTACAAATAAATCAGTATTTATCTCCGTTTTATTAATGAGGAAACTGCAGAGTAGAAAAATAATTCCTTCAGGGCTAGGAAGAAGTACTGGAATTTGAATCCAAGTTCATGTCTCCTAAATCTACATTCCTCCCCACTCTCTATTTAAATCTTGTTTCCCACCCACACCCCCAAACCCTGTATCCTGCCCACCGTGCAGGATTCCACTTTGAGACACACACCCCGCCCACCACTCCATCCCCAGATCACCAAGTCCTACTCTGGGGTGGAGGTTCCCCTCAGACTGTCAGTTGGGCGCCCTCTGCTGTTCAACATGCTGTTCAAGAACAGAGAACCTCCTTAAACTAAGGGAGCCTCACCCTGAGATGAATTTGTCCCTCATAAACCAGTAAACTATATCTCCTAATCACAAAGCGAATATTCCTGTTCTTCATTTAGATCAAACCAAAAGGAACTACAATCCCAAGGAGGGGGAGGGAGAGCAGGAGACATCGACCTGTTCTCAAGATTATGTGCAAATTCAAGCTACAGGATCATTAGTGTCTATCCCTATGGCTACATGTTATTTTCCTGTGTCCGCATCGTTCACATTGAACTGATGCTTTAACCTTTACGGCAATTGTCCTCTTCCGAAAGGGTGACTGTGCGAAAGAACATCTCCTGTCTTGAAGCGTTATGACGACGCTGAACTTGCTGCTAAGAGCACAGGCCGAGATGCTTTCTTTCTCCAGAAATTATAAAACATTTAGGGACCCCTGGGGCAAGTTGATCATAAAATATTCAGCAACATCTGTGCCATATTATTTACTGACAGACTAGATGCAGAAAATATGGCGCCTGTATCGCAGGCTGCCCTGCATCACGTGGGCTATTCGCCAATGGCTGGAAGGCGCGGTTTCCAGTTGCTGCTTCCACTCACCTCTCACGCAGTCTCTCTCCCCGACACCTCACAGTCAGGGGGCTACCAGTACAAGCTGAAGAACAGGTTTATGCTCAGAGAATCTGGGAGGAACACAATTTCTAACAAAGGTGGCCCAATCTGTGGGGTAGAGGGCTTGTGTGCCCCGCCTCAGGAATTTACACAGGTGATGCCCGCGAGGCAAAATTCCAGCCTGAGCAGCCAAATGCCTCCAAGATGGAGAGGGCGCCTCCTCCCGCCTGGCATCCTGCGCGTGCGCCCTCGGAAGTCTCCGAAAGATCGGTGTCCAGGGCCCAGAAAGTGACAGAATATCCTGGAAAGAATAACAGACTAGAAGCCAAAATACATAAATTCTGTCAGGCAGGCAGTCAAAAAATACACAGTCATCACCTTCTCTGTGCCAGGCACAGTGCTGGGTTCTGGGTTCAATTCCAGTCTTCCTGGCCCTAATATAGCAATAATCCTCACCCAGTATGGGGAGAAGGCGGCAAAACAGTGACAGGGAGACCTGTTATAAATTACACAGCCTTTCTAACGCTGTTCTGGTAAACAACTTCCCTCCCCACCCCACTCTTTGGGCACTCCCAAAGGTATGTTTATTTGGGGCGGGGTAAGGGGTTCCAGTACTGGATTAGGCAGCAACCTTCCTGCCTGCCTGTGACCATGTAGGTGTTTCTTTTCATCAACCGTCTTCCTTTGCAAAGTAGTAGATGCAGCTCTTCTCCCATGGCTGCAGGCCTGTGACTATGCAGTTCTCTTAACTGTCCCTTTCAGGGGCAGCTCTTGCTGCCCACTTGCATCTGTGCAAAGCATCCTTGACTTCCCTTTTTATAGTAAACCTGCCCTTTTGAATATATATTTTTAAACTACTGGATTAGATCATTTGCAAGGAGAAGACCCAAATGTTCACCCAGTTGATCCAGGATAATCCCAGGTGAGACCTATCATCTTACTTTAACATCTCCTTTCATACTCAAGTCTCCAAGTTTAAATGTAAAGTATGTAGTCACCTGATATAAGGTCCCCTGCAGATTCAATGTGACGATCACACACCCAGAGTGTGTATAATATAAAAAAGAAAAAAATGAGCACCATCCCCAAGACGGGGTAAGAGCTGGGCTAAGAACCAAACAGAACAGGAGGCTTTACTGAGTCAAGTTTAAGATTGAAATGCAACCAGTCATAGCTTGAGAAACTTTCCATCCATCAGAATAGCATTGACTGAAAACCTCAAGCAGCTTCCATTTTTCCTCCTGATTATCTGTGTGAGATGCAGATTTCTTCTCATGGCTTTCAAATCCATTTCTTCCTAGGGTGGAATAGTGTGACTAATCACAACCTTAAAACTTTCAGGTTGTTTAGAGAAATATTTTCCAGAGAGCAGGAAGAAACACAGGCTATCAAGGTTTGCTTTCCTACTGTTTTTTTTTTTTTTTCTTTACCTCACAAACAGACAGGTCAGCAACAGCCAAGTCCTGACTCTTCTTTTATTCTTTGAGTTTTATTGAGGGCTACACACTTCCATAGTGAACTACCTCATTTACCCTCCACCAAAACTCCTGTATCACCCTCCTTCTCCTATCCCCTCCTTCTTTCCTCCAGTGCCTCTGGTAACCAGTATCTTATTTATAGAATGTAAGAATTATTCTTGTTTTACCAGTTTGTTCCCTTTGGTTATTTATATTCCACAAATGAGACCATCTAGTAACTTCTTTCACTTTCTGACTTAGTTAACTTAGTTTAATCACCTTAAGATGCATCCATTTTGTCCCAAAAAGCATTATTTCATGTTTCAATAACTGAGTAGTATTCCGTTGAGTGTACATTCCACAATTTTTTAACCAGTCATCTGTCAACAGACATTTAAATTTGTTCCTTGTCTTGGCTACAGATGCTATGAACACAGGAGTTCCTAAATCTCTTTTTATAAGTTTTTTCATATCTTTTGGATAAATAGCCTAGCAGTGGTATTGCTGGGTCATATGGTATTTCTTTTTTTTTTTAATCTGCATACCATTTTCCATAAAGGCTGCCCCAAATTATATCCCTACCAACAACAGAGTGGGTGAGTGTTCCTTTTTTCTCCACACAATTTGTTTTTTGCCAACATTTGTTGTTTCCAGTAGTGTTTTTTCTTTCTTAATATGGATCATTCTAAAGTGTGAGGTGATCTCTCATTGTGGATTCGCATTTCCCTCATGATAAGTGAGGTTGAGCATTTTTTCATGTGCCTGCAGGACATCTGTGTCTTCTTACAAAAGCATTTTAGTTTAACATAGTTCCATTGGTTTCTTTTTGTTTTTGTTTCCCTTGCCTTAGAGATGTGTCCCCAAATATATCTTTGTAGCTGATGTCCAGGAGTGTATAGTCTATGTTTTCCTGTATAATTTTATGGTTTCAGGTCTTAGATCCAAATAATCCATTTTTTAATTAAGTTTTGTGCCTGGAGTTAGGTAGTGATCTGGTTTCATTTTTTGGCATTTATCAAAGAGGCTTTCTTTCTCCAATGTATGGTTTTGGCTCCTCTGACAGAGGTTAACTGTTCATATTTGTGTGCATTCATTTCAGGCTCTCTTTTCCTTTGCTAAATCCTATCAATAGTTCTAATCTTTCTGAAAAACCACCTTAAATAAGTCATTTGAGCCTGTGTTTTCTTGACTATAAAATGAGAGGGTTTGGTTTTTATCCCTTCTGAATATACATGTCTTTGCTTTAAGATTTGCATTTTATGAATCATGAATTTTTATAAACATCTCAAGATTTTTCCCTTTGGCAGCAGCAGTGGGAATTGTGTCAATAGGAACAGGCCAAGAGTGAAGGCAGCTACTTAGAGATATGCTGTATGTGGGTTTTGTTTATGTGGTAGCAAATCCTCAGTACCATACAGCTTGTCAGCTTTGTGGACCACCCTCAGAAATCATGGCCAGAGCCAATATCAGATGGAACTCCAGCTACTATGCCGATTTTTTGGCTACTGAGAATACTGATACTGGGCATAAGAGGAAGAGGTGAGTAAATATTCTTAAGATTGAGTAAAGAGAGTAAGAACAAAGTCTGAGGACAAGCAAGCTTTAAGGGCTAAGGAAGACCAGACTCAAGAGAAGTCAACAAGTGGGCTAAGCAACACACTATGAAGCAAGCCTCAGCCACTATAGCACAAGTTCGATCCCTGGGGCTGGCCTGGGAGGTGACCTACATGTGGCACAGCAGACCTCTCCTGCCACACCTGCTTCTCCCCTCAGCAGTGTATTTCAGTAAATCCATCTGTTCTGCTCCCCACTCTGTCTCTGGTAGATCCTCTCACCCCTTAGTTCTTGTATGCATAAATAAGTAAATCTTAAAAAAAAAAGAGAGAAGTCAACAGAGATATCTCAGCATTGGTATGAAACTATGTATCATATGGGAAATGACAACTGCTACAAACAGTAAGGGACTGAATAGAGACTATGAATTAGAGGAAAATAGATTAGAAGGAGATGGGTAGGTATATGGAATTGACTTCCTGAATCTCTATTTCAGGCTTAATTCACTTGACAACTGTCCACATGCTTTTAGAAAGAGCAATAAATTCATGATCACAATCAATTATGATTCTTAGGGAGTCACAGTGAACAGTGGAGGTCCCTATATTGAGTAGACAGACCTTGGATACTAGAAGTCATCATTTCTATATAAGGAACACATTTTTAAAACTTAATTTATTAAATGTCCTATACATTGAATAGTCTTTTCTTATCGTACTCCCATAAGCTCTAGTTTTCCAGTTAGATATTTATCTTTTCTACCCTAAGTAAATCTCAATTTTAATAATTAAACGATATAGTGAAAAAGCAAGTGGGATGATCATTAGCAGTAGACTAGTACGTTCAGCTCTTATTAATAACGTAAATCAATATAACTTGAGCTAACCTTAATTCCCTTGAAATTCTGAATTCATAAAATAGAAACTTTCACCAACCAGTCCACCCTCTTGAGGAATTATCATCAACAATTTTACCTTCTTGTTCTTACAAAAGAAAGGAGTAACTTATCAATTGCTGGAACTGGGGTAAAATGCACAGCTCATACATATCTTTGAATTTTGAGAACTAAAATGAGACTCCAAAAACAGAAAAGGAGCCGGCCGGTTAGCTCAGTTGGTTAGAGCGTGGTGCTAAAACAGAAAAGGTATGAATTTGGGTTGAATCTTATTAAACATTCCTGCTACTCAGCAGGGGGAAATTTGAAAAAGGTATGAACAGTGACAATTATTGAAGAAAATAGAAACATTGCATGTTTATGCTCCAGTAAGGTGTGTATTTGGGTTTACATTTCTTTTTCTTTTTAATCTGAAATGGGATATGTTATACATTAGTCTCCAACTTGCTTTCTTCATATAATAATGTGCCACTGGAATGCCTCCAAGTCAATATATGTAAATCCGATTCACTCTTAAATTTTTGTATAACAGTTTGTAGTTAGGATTATTATAACTTATCCATCTGTTCCCCTATTAATGTTCATTCAGATTGTTTCCAACGTGGTTTGGTTGGCTTTTTTTTTCCTTACAAAAAAACATTAAATTAACATCCTTCTTCACTTATCCTTAAGTACTGTGCTTTTGTTCCATAGAAAAGATTACCAGAAGGAAAGGAATTGCAAGATCAAATGATATGATGTATTTTAAACCTGCATAGAAATTGCCAGATGTTTTCCAAAAAAGTTCTAGCAATTCAAATTCCAATTGCAATATGTGATTACCCATTTTCCATTTTCATCAACACTCACTGTTTCCAAAGTTCCCCATTTTTACCACATTGATGGTTTAACTTTTATTTACCTAATTACTAGTGAAATAGAGTATCTCTTCAGGTATTCAATGGTCATTTGCATTCATGTGAATTATTTGTCATAACTTTATTTTCTATTAGGTCATTTGTCTTGTTCTTGTTCATTTATGAGAAATTGTTATTTATTAAAGCTGTTAAATATTGTTTACTATAGGTGTTGAAACGTTTTTTCTTTTGTCTTCTTTCTTTTGCTTTCATTTATGTTATGTGTAAACATCCTGTGTTAAGTTATTCAAAATTTAATATATCAGTCTCTTACTGAACCTTGGTTTTTTGTCTTGCTTATGAAGTTCTCCCCACCCAAAGTTATGAAAATATTGTCCTAAATATTTTTATTTTCTATTTCTACAGGGGAATCTTCAATATATTTATATTGAGGTAAATTCAAACCCAGATAAAAGCACAGATCTTACGGGTAAAATTCAATGAACTTTAACAAAGGCATACATCCATCTAAGGAAAAACCCATTGCAATATAGAACATTTCCATCACACCAAAGAGTTTTCAGACAGTCCTTGCCATCAATTAACAGATCTCATTGGCAATCCCTGTTCTGATTTCTATCACATACATATGTTCTGCCTATTTTTGAACTTCATTTTAATGGAATCATGCAAAGAGAACTCTTTTGGTCTACCTTCTTTCACTCAATAGAATGTTTATAAGATTTTTCATTCAATATAATGCTTATGAGATTTTCCATGTGACTGCTAAGCTATATCCCATTGTGTGAATATACTGGAGTTTTCAGAACCATTCTTCTGTTGATGGACATTGAACTGATTTTGGTTTGGGGCTCTTTGAATAAATCTTCCAAGAACATTCACATATGCATCTCTTTATGGATGGATTGGATAGATATTTCATTTCTCTATCATTTGTATTCCTAGGAAGTACCTAGGAGTAAAAATGAAAGGCCTTAAGGTTGGTAAAGATCTAAACTTTTGATGAAACTACCAAACATTTTTCCAGAATAACATTACCACCAGTTATTTTAATATATAATTTTTTTTAATTTACATATATTTGACATCAGTTGTAATCCCCATGTATTCCCCATCACCATAACACCGGTGCACCATCACCTCAGTCCCCCATGCTCCCGTCTGCCCTCAACTCTTCCCCTCTTCCCTCCCCACCAAGTGTCCCCAATTTATCCTTGTCTTTTCATTTTTGGTTTTTGTGTCTTTATTGTTGTTGTTATTATTGTTGTTGTTCTTATTCCTTTCCTTGATCCTTATTTGGTTCCCTTATA
>JAGFMF010011802.1:6744534-6754950 GCA_019455555.1 Galemys pyrenaicus | reverse complement strand
TCTTTTGCCTTCTGACTTACTTCGCTGAGCATAATCCCTTCCAGTTCCATCCATGTTCCTATGAATGTGTCTAGTTTTTCATTTTTGATTGCTGAGTAACCACCAGATATTTCTATGAGAAAGTCCTATTGCCTCACATCCTCATTGTTTTGTACAGACTTTTCAATTTTAGTCACATTACCTTTTGATCACCATCTGCACATCCAGCCCCTCTTAGTGACCACCAAGCGCTATACAATTTGTAGAAAAACTGAAAAACACAGGTTACAAAAACAATGCATCGTTCATGCAGCTGCTTTTTATTTTTAGTTATGATATTACTGACATGGAGGACATTTTACTCTTTGTGTACTAAGTCTTCCCATCTTGTATTTTATGGTTTCTGCCTATGGTGACATATTTAGATTTCCACATTGTATTCACATTGCTTCTTTATTCTATATCCAATTTTCTCCAGTTCTTTAAAATATATATATATTTGGGTGGAATTAATTTTAAAGGTGGCATGAAGTAACTTTTCCCAAATTGTTTATTGGGCTATCTAGTATGATACAGTCATCCTTTTTCCACCTGTATTTTTAGGAAAACATAATTTTTTGAGGTAACATTGGTTTACAATATTGTATGTTTTAGGAGCACAACTTTATACCTCAAAAGAGGTTTATATTACAGCTCACCAAAGGTTTCATTACCATCCAGCTCCATCCAATTGAGCCCCCTCTAGCAGTTCTACTCTACCCCTAACTCCTTCCCTCTAGTAACCACCATTCTGTTTTCAGACTGCAAAGATTTGTCTCATTTGTTCATTTGCTTTGTTTCTTTATCTTTCACATGTTGGTGAAGTCATTTGGTATTTGTCTTTTTCTTTCTGGCTTATTCACTTAGCATAATCCCTTCAAGATCTATTCATGTGGTCACACATGGCAAGACTTTTTTCTAATAGCTGAGTAATATTCCATTGTGCAGGTATTTTTCCCATTGATTTGAAATGTAGCAATTATGAGCCTCCTTCAAAACCCCTCCTTCTGATGGCTTCACTATTAGGAGGAATATGAAAGAACAACAACAACAATAAAGAATAAGCTCAAGGAATTGAGCAATTATAACCAAAAGTAAACAACAACAACAAAAACTTAATAAGACCAAAAAGCTGGGATAAACCAAAGGGACCATGGAGGGGGGAGGGGAAGGGGGGAGGGCAAAGACAGGGAAGATGCCAGAGGGTGCACAAGAGACTGAGGTGATGGTGCACGGGTGAAATGGTGGTGGGTACCCCCTGGGGACTACAAATGATGTCAAATATAACTAATAAAAAAAAAATTTAAAAAAAAAACCCTCCTTCTATCACTATGCCTCTCATTAGCACATTTCCCCCTACATTTTCATTTTTAATACTTTCATATTTTATTGGGGAACAGCTTTCCAAATTATCACTCTTGTGAATTTTTTTCTTAACATTTAGAAAATACATCATTTGATGTAACTGCTCATTCAAGAATGTCTGTACATGTTTTCAAGTTTATCTTTCATGATCTTCTTTAAATGAAAATAGTTTTATAGATTTTCATGTTAAAGTCAACTAAAATTACATATTTTATATTGGGAGGAACTTATTCTCATCTGATAATATATATTGTGAGTTTCTTCCCTTGCAAATAAAAAACTACATTTATCTATCACCAGTTTCTAAAAAATTAAGTCCTGGTTTACTGCCCAGTAAAGCGTGCATTCTATATTATTGTTGTAAATTACTATTATTACTTTCCATTACATGGATATACTACAGTTTACTTAACAATTCCTTATGTTAGTGAGAATGCTAGCCATTTTTCACTGCCTCTATAACTCTGCAGTGGATAGCCTTTATATTCACCTTTGCAAAGTTCTCCAATCATTTGATTTAAATAAATTTGTTAGATGTAGAATTGGTTAATTGTATACCTGCTATTCAGCCTCTTTATAGATTTTTCTAGACAAGCTTGTGAAAGTTGACCCAAATTTTACTTACACATAAATATTGAGCATTCCTATCTACTCAGCCACATCACTGTGTACTAACACTAGGTATTAAATGCCTTTTAAATCTTTGCCAGGCTAATGGGGAAAAAGCAGCTTTCCTACTGCTTTCTACTGTTTCCAGAACATAAAATATCACAAGAGTTATACTTTTATTGTAGAAATTGTCTTCATCAATAAAATTAACATTTTTCATCAAATATTTAAATTGTCTGATAATATTACAAACTATCTTATTTTACTTACAAATACATTTTCCATAATTTTCTTATTTAACTTTTAAGATTAACTTTCTTGTTGGCTATGACTGTGATGCATAGGTACAGATAGTTAAATTATATTGTTGCTTAAATCTGAGTCTTAATCTTTAAATACATTTATACACTTTATTTACTACTATAGCTGGCAAGTGACTTCACTAGATTTTCACTAATGTTGTGGAAGCACTGATCTACTCAGTTTCATTCTAATGCATTTATGTTCCAAAAATATTTTAACCGACATTTTTTGCTATAAAAATCAAAATGAATTACTATACTTACTATATTTACATCTAAAATACAAAATAGCTGGCATAATTTTTGATTCTGCTATTTTCCTAATCATCTAACTCCATTTGTTATATTTTCCACGTTACTATTTTTAACTGAACTGTGTTGGTTTTTCATGAAAACAGTTATGACATTTCCATTCAGTTTTGTAATTAGATTTTCTGTGTTTAACAGTTTCCAGTGCTCAGCCAGATTTTCCATCCTCCCACAAAGACCAGGGAAGCTATAGATCCTACAAAGCTTGGCTTTATTAAGTTTGCTACCTGCAAAACAGCACCGCCTTGAGGAAGTCTTAGCACAGTGTTAAAAAGGATGAAAGATTAGGGAGGGAACTTTCAGGATTTTAGAGACTGGTATTGATCATTGAATTTCAGGTTGGAGGTAAGTATTGTCCAGGCAGAAAAATGGTGAGAATTTCTTTTTTTTTTTTTTATTTTTTTAAATATATTTCTTTTTTTTTTTTTTAAAGATTTTTATTTATTTATGCATACAAGAGCTGGGGCACAGGCCAGAGGTGTGGGGGGGTGAGAGGAGTCACCACAGAGAGCGGGAAGCAGAACAGGCAGATCGATGGAAGTACACTGCTGAGGGGAGCAGCGGGCACAACAGGAGAGGTCTGCTGCACCATGTGGATCCCCTCCCTGGCTGGCGGCAGGGATCGAACTCGTGCTGCAGTGGCTGCGGTTTGCTTCATGGTGCGTTGCTTAACCCACTGCGCCACCAGGGAGGCCCGAGAATTTCTTATAACCAGGTAGGTTGCTGGAATAATCACCAGTCTTGTCTTTGGAGCACATCTACGTAGAGCTTGTCCGTGGGTCTGAGTGAGCAGATGCGGAGGTCCAGTCTTGCACTTAGTAGCTGCGTACAGTCTCTATTTTGTCAACCAGTTGTGTTTTCTGTTTCATTTATCATTGCGAATTCCTTATTTTTTGCTTGATCTACATGTTTCTTAGAACACAACTTCAAATATTATTTAAGAAGTAGAGTCCTTGAATATGAGTTTTGCTTTGTCTTTCTGTAACTCTACCAAGGTATGTTTACTTATTTGCTATAAATTAATTGGCTATAGTCTTTCCCTCAAAAGTCAGTAAATGTTGTTTCATTATCTTTTGACATTTAATAAGAAGAAAAAACTCTGAAATCAGGGGTTTTCTTTTTCTTTTTTGGCCTGAATACTTCAGAATGTATTTTCCTTTCATTCAAAAACTTTGTTGATATATACTTATGTGTGGATATCATTTTAGATATTGTCTTGAATACTAGAACCCCTTTTTGTCTATATACAAAGAGCAATCTTTTCAAGCCAGGGATATTTTCATCGATTATAACTTTGATAATTGTTTCTGTTCTATTAATTTCTTTTTCCCCTCAAGAATATCTGTAATTCCTAGTCTCCATCAATCTGTGTGATTAGCAATCTAGATCTTTCTTCATTTTATTGTTTCTTTCATCTCTTCCCCCTTTTCTCTATAGCTTGTGAGTCTTCTATGTTTGTCTTCTCATAACTATTCTATTTCACTTTTCAATAGGGTTAATGCTACTTAACTGCTTTCAAAGCATCATGTCACACATAGTTAAGAGTACTCCCTCTGGGGACCTCACTGGTGGCCTAAGGGTTAAGTCTCAGTGAGATCACTGCTAGGTTTGAGTTCCATCCCCCATCAGGGAGTTAACCTACAAAGGGCATTCCATCCCCCATCAGGGAGTTAACCTACATAGGGCACAGCAGACCTCTCCTATCTTGTCTGCTGCTCCCTTCAGCAGTGTATTTCAGTGGATCTTCCAGTTCTGATTCTTATTCTGTCTCTGATGAGACACCTCTGGCCTATACCCCCAAGTCTTGTATGTATAAATAAATAAATCATAAAAAAAAAGAGTACTCCCTCTGGAGCACCTAGATTCAAAATCTGTATTCTTAACCAACTCTGTGACCTCAGAGGAATTTCTAAACCTCTTTGCCCTTTAGGTTTTTATCATCTTTAAAAGAGAAATTAATAATGGTTACTATCTCATAGAAATTAATACAGTAAGTTGATACATATCAAGCACATAGTTGACACTCAAAAACTATAAACTACGCTGACTGTAAACAGTCAGGGGTCTCCAAGGTGTGTGTCCTGATGGATGAAAGGACTGTGGAATTATTGAAATGTGCCTCAAGTTTTATCTGTAGACTAAATAAACTATCATTAAGCAGTTGAAAAAGTAGAAGCTATTACCAATTATGCCATTGCATTTTTCCCCCTGATTTCTATTATGTCACTCTTTTCCTCTTTATTTTATGCTCTTTTCATCTCAGTCTGTTCTGTAGTTATGATTGCTTTACCTGTTAGAAACTACACATCACCATCATTATTAACAACTACCATGCCTTGAACTCCTACTGTACGTCAACACTGCATAGGATATTTTATATCTCAAATCTAAATAATAACTCTGCAAGATAGATATTGTTTCCATGCTACAAGTGAGGCAACTGAGACTCAGAAAGAGGAAGTCTCTTTCCCAAAATCTCTCTGAACGAAAATTTTGAACCCAGATCCATCTGTTCTTGTGTTCCTATAATAAGCAAAGAACCCCAGCCAGCACCTATCCTTCATCAACTCTTTTGTTTCTAGTAAACTTTCATGTAGATGCACAAAAAGAGATAGGGAAGAAAAACATGGTACTTTTGCCATCTTAAAATAGCATCTGTTTTGAATACTGGAAGATCAGACCCAGATCCCTTAAGGCAAGTGTGATGGTGAGTAGGAGGAATCACAGTATTTTTCTAATCTTTACTTTTCTTTAAACAGGGTCTCTGTTTCTTATAAAGCATGGGTGTGCCAGAAGGGAAGGTGAGGTGGTATTTCTTTTTTTTTTTTTAAGATTTGTTTATTTATGCATATAAGAACTAGGGTATAGGTCAGAGGTACAGGGGAGGGAGGTGAGAATTCACCATCAACAGAGTGGAAAGCAGAACAGGAAGATTAACTGAAATACACTGTTGAGGGGAGCAGCCTGCGGAGACAGGAAAGGTCTGCTGCACCATGTGGGTCACCTCCCTGGCGGGAGATGACTGCGGATAGCTTCATAGTGCTGTGCCACCAGGGAGGCCCCTAAGGAGGCCTTATTTCTTAACCCATCTGCCGTCAATAAGCTTTTTTCCTTCTTAGGTGGTAACTAAACTTCTTTAATCTTCTTAGGGGGTAAAATAGTTACAGGATTATTTTTGCCCCTTCATAGGCATTTTCAAGCAAAACTGGAAGAGGCAATGTCAGAGGCTGCCAATCTGCTAGCTGAATACCATTTTAAACATTGCAATTTCCTATCATTAGGTGCAATTAGGGGGCCTGTGTGAGTCAGTGAAATATCTGTATACATTGACCTACCTACCCCGCTCCTGCACATGAGCCTCTTCTGGGCAAATCACAGACATACTGACCTAAGCGCTTACACAGGTCAATTGCAAACAATTGGCCACCAGCACTCAGCCACAATGTTAAACCTCAAGTATTCATTTGAAGTTAATTTGGAGGATTAGTTTTGTTATAAGGTTAAACACCTCCTCTGAGCAGAAGGAATGATCATCAGAGCATGACACTCAAGGTAGCACAGCAGACCTGGCGTCTCTCAGTTCTTTTCACTCATAGCTGCTGGTTGTAATTATCTTTATATTTATTTAATTTATATATTTAATTATCTTTAATTTTCTACCTGAATCAAGGAATTTGAAAAAATAAATTAGTATCCATGTTCAGCATTCCTTTCCATGTATTTATATATTCTCTAGGTTCTTTCCTTAGAGAAAATATTAATTCAATAGAAAAGGACGCGGAGAGAGCAGAATATGGTCTAGGTTGTAAATCTACAGCTCATACTATTAAAATGATAAGGATCATTCTTGAGCTAAGTACAACATACCCCCAAAATGCATTTTACTTCTTCCAGAATCATTTGATGAAATAGTAGAACTTAATTAAGTGGAACCTGAGAAAGAATACTCTCCAAAAAGTTTGATTTCATTCTACCATAGCTGAAGCACACTCGTTAGTATTCGGGAGTCATAAAATGTGTCCCTTGTGTCCTTGTTACTGGCCATCTTGTACCTGTTGCTCCAAGTAACTAAAAATATTGAAGGAATTAGCACAGAGTTACAACAGGAATGCAGAACTGAAATCCTATGCCCAGAAACTGCTGTCGGTTTTGAAATCAGCCATTATCGCTGACTCAGTTGTTTGCGTGTATGTCTGCTAGGCAGCAATAATCATTTTGTGCCAAATTTAGCAGGTGTTTGTCCTCCTATTCCAAAGTAGGGAGAGAAGCTCTCTAAAAATATCTTCCTTCTTTTTCCACCCAGGCACTATATTATTTTGGGAATGAATGCATTACTACCACTAATAGAGTGTACGTGTATTCATGTATCCTTTGTGCCCTCCAGCCCTTGTTACAAAAAAAAAATTGTGTTTATGTTCTATCTTAGGATAGAGCACCTAACCTGAGGCCTGGAACACAGTTCTCAGCAGATGCTGAAGGAAGGAATGATTCAGCGAAACAACTCAGAGTATCTTTCCCAGGAATTATGTTGCCAAGATGCTCAAAGCCCAAAACAGTTGGTTTGTTTATTTTTAAGGACCAGTATATTGTTTGTGTCTCTCTTTGTTTTCATAATGCTCATCCTTATGTGGACATTCAATTGTTTATGGAAGCACAATTTTCTCTGCCAGCATAGACCCTCAACTTCTGTCCTGAGCTTTCTCCTCTAGGTCTACATGAGAACTTTCCATCTTTACTTGAGTCATTACCTCCTCTTCCATGACTTTCCTATTAATTTCCAACAATCTGAATCATGAAAGTCTCAGCTCAAAAATGCACCCTTATGAGAATCTTTCCCCAGGAACCTGCCACCCCTCCCCTCTATCATCACCCCTCAACACAAACTCTAGGTCTGTGCTAGGTGCCCTGATATTTCTAGATTTCTCTTTTTTAGGGAAGTCGTTTTCAGGGCTTTATGATGCACATATTTCATCTCTCCTTCATTATAAATGTATTCATGGTAGCACCTGCTCCTCCCTTAAGCCTACTTCCTTCCACTCCCCCATAGGACTGAACTCCCACATTATACAGTCGTAAGTCAATGTTCATGAAATCACATTTCACAATGTGTCTCTTTTTTTGATTAATTTTTATCACTTTTTTATTAAGAAAGCATTGGTTTACAACACTGTATAACTCAGAAATACAGGGTCCCACCCCTTCAGATGTATGTTACGTCAGCACACCCACTACCAAGGCACTCATAGTCAGTCCTCCACCATAGTCCATGTGTCCCCGCCCCAAAGCACTTTTGTCAGTAGTGGGGCCTCTGGGAGATCTGTATAGCCCCTTGATTTTTTTTCTTTACATCTGGCAATTTATAAACATATGTTTACTCTGGCCACAAGCCATACTCTGGTGATAATTCGAAACTCTGGTCTTCTCTAAGGTTGTCCTAATAGGACATCACAAGTAACTTTATGTTAAATGTGGTTATATTTTTCTTCCTATGTCTAGAATTTCCTTCTGCTTGTCCAAATTTTTAATAGATTCTTCAAGGGGAAAATGTAGCTTCATGAAACCACCTTTACTTTGAGAACAAAATTAATCTGTCACTGGACAAGGCACCCAGGGCCTCTCACTCCACCCTACCCTCCAACAACACAGGCCATTGCACCAGGAGCATACCAGTCACTGTCCACTGCTCTACCATCTGGAATAGGAGGGAATGGACTATGGGGCCCTGTCCCCAAGTCCAGAAAGGGCTCGTGAGGCCCTCTGGTCAAGATTAAAAAGAGGGCTCCATAGACATTGGTGAGGAGGGCAGGCACGGAGTTAGCATTTACTGATTAGTGAAAGAGCAAGGAAAGAGGGCTTCAGGGAGACTTCTCTGGAAATAACAGACTCCCCATGTCCCCCCTGGGTAGGGGTGTTTATAAGTTTTAGAGCTTGGGTTTTAAAAACAAAAGAACTAAACCTCATTGAGAAAGTAAGGAACATGTACATGGCTAAAGTCCACTTCTCTGTCTAAATATTTGTTACAGGGCAGGAATAGGGGCACCCAGAACCCCCAACCTGCCTGCTCTAAATAGGTTCTGCCATCTGCCGCATTAAGACAAAAACATATAGACTTTTAATGGACAGGACCCTGAATACAACAGAGAAAAGACAAAGAAAATAGTTTCCAAATCAAGCATCTGAAGTTACCCATCCCCTCACGGGTAAAAGTTCAGCCAAACAGGACTGGCCCAAAGCCTGCCACAAATCTAAAGCACCTTCCAGCAGTGACCCATAGAAAAGGGTCAGAAACAGACAAGTCTGGGAGAAAAGAGAAAAATCAGTAAAAGTTGCCATTGTTAAGCTCCCCAAGGGTCTCTTACCCACGTCTGTTTCAACCAGTCCAGGACCGACAAGCAAGTGCAGTTTCTTCACATGTCTCTCTGCTCCAGGTCTCCTTCTTGTTCTCCATCCTGCTTCCTTCCCTCTTCAGTCTCTTCTCTACCTTCTTCTCCTCCCTGCTCAGCTCCACCCTCCTTTGGGTGGGGTAGGGAAACTGGAACTTCCCCTTTCCTTGGGGGCCACTCTGTTACATACTGACCATTTATTTTGCTACTTGTGAGCATCAATCAGTTGCAACTTAGTGGTTGTGCAGGGCTTCTGTGTCTCATAGGTGAACATCACAGTAGGGCTGTGTGCCCACAGCTCCATTATACACCAGTCTGGTCTCAGGGTCTCTGTAACGCCCTTCTTCTGCAAGAACCAACTTGATAAGCTGTGAAAAGATAGCTCAGGGATGTACAGGCTAGGGACAAATTAGTAATGAAAACAATGGGTCAATGAAACTTACGGCAGCAGGTGTCCAGACCTAGAATCATCAAATTTGCTTAAACCTCTTGTTTTGTCAGCCTGTGGGAACAATCAGTTTCTGTCCTTGAGTCCTGTCCCCGTCCTTCCTTTCTCATCTGTTCTTTATTATCGTACAGGGTAGAATGTCAGCCACTGTCCTACTCCAAGTTGTCAAAAGATGATGCTCAAAAAACTCAGTAAAAGCTCTTTAAAGCAGGAGAGTGTGTTCAGATTTTCTTCTAGTGCATGGAAAGCCATGAGAGTGCCTCAAGCAGGGTGGGCCTTTCTTAAGGATCAGTAAGTTTGCAGAGTGAAGGACCCGGAGGGTTTGGACCAGATCAGTCTTTCCTAAGAGTTTATCAGTCTTTCAGTTAATGGGAAATAAGTGTAAAGAAAAGTAGGTGAGGGCCTCCCTGGTGGCGCAGTGGATTAAGCAATGCACTATGAAGCAAACCGCAGCCACTGAAGCATGAGTTTGATCCCTGCCACCGGCCAGGGAGGGGACCCACATGGCGCAGCAGACCTCTCCTGCTGTGCCCGCTGCTCCCCTCAGCAGTGTGCTTCTGTTGATCTGCCTGTTCTGCTTGTGGCTCTCTGTGGTGAATCCTCTCACCCCCCCCCCCACCTCTGGCCTGTACCCCAGTGCTTGTATGCATAAATAAATAAATCTTTTTAAAAAAAAAAAGTAGGTGGATAATTACAAATAGGAAATCAAATGCATCTTTTTGCAAAGCAACTTTGAAAAAAGACAATAGAGGTTGAGTCAACAAACAGAATCCTGGGCTGGATTAATTCCTGGACTGCTTATGTATGAAAAAGCCAAAAGCTGTGCTTATGGATTTTACAGAACAGGTAAGATTGTCCTGTTGTGCTGATGCTTGTCACATGTTGTTACAGGGCAACCCTAATATAAAATGGGTTTGCCTGACTGGGTCCTCACCCACGCGCTCAAACGGCACTTATAATGCCCCAACTGCAGGCACACACA
>JAGFMF010011802.1:6662339-6739427 GCA_019455555.1 Galemys pyrenaicus | reverse complement strand
ATCTGTTCCAACCAGTCCAAGACCAAAAAGCAAGCGCAGTTTCTTCACATGTCCCTCTGCTCCATGTGTCTCCTCCAGGTCTCCTTGCTGTTCTCCATCTTCCTATCTTCCTTCTCTCTGCAGAAATCTTATCCTCCTCAGCTCCACCCACTTAGGGCGGAACCAGGATTTTGGGAACTTCCCCTTTTCCTGGGACCACCCTGTTACACAAGCAGGTTTACTAACAGTTCTAGTTATCCAAAAAATCTCCCAAATGAGTTTATCTGGGGATGGGGATCAGTTAGTGCCTCCTATTTCTTTGTTGACTGTCCTGTGTTTATCCCCTTTTCCCAATCCTTGTTTATTCCTTCTATTCCCCTCTCAAATAAATCCTTCCATTCTTCCTTCTAGCCAAGTAACTTCTTGGAATGTAAAAATGTTAATTTAAAATTCTTCATCGTGTATTTTTAATGACAGTTACGGAAAACCAACATCCCTTAGTCGATTCGAATCGGCACAACTTTTCAGTAATTAAATGGTCATCCACATTTTTAATAACAACTGCCTCTACTTTTGATTCGATTCGTCATTAATCCAACAGAGGGGCATTAAGCTTGCATTGAATTTCCTAAATTCAAGCAGCGTCTCTGCAGAGTGACTTGTGGGGCTGCCTCTTAATTTGTTAATCATGCAGGCTGATAACAGAATGGCCAGGCCTTCAAAAGGCATCTTCAGAAAAGCAAGCAGCTCTGTTAACAACCTGAAACACTAACAGTCCTTCCCAGCCAGTAGGACTATTATGTACACAAAACAAGATGAATGGCACACAACATTCAAGCCAACCAAACAAAATCCCTTCCAATACAGAGTGAATAACACACCTGATTTACTGGGAATTCGAGACACAATTGTCATCTTGTGATATACAGTTACTTTTCTTCATTGCAGACTATGAGGGAATGTTTCAATCATGTTAGCTGGGGTTTTTACTGTTACCATAATAATTATTATTGACAGATTCATTTGGGGTAAGAAATGGCCTTTCAGAAAAACACAGAGGGACTGAAGCAGAGCCTGGGGACTGGGAGCAGATGTGCATTATAAAGCAATATGTGGGATAATGAGAAAAGCGTTCTTCCCTATCCTATTAATTGTTGGCACTACCTAATAATCAAGAATTACTGACCCCCCTCCACCCTCCAGCTACCAGTATTTGTGTACTGTAATGCACCATAACCCAAATGCAAGTTCATATCTGTGTAATGTTGAGAGCTAGCTTTTATAACAGTCTGAAGTCTAAGCATTTGCAATTTGTGAATAATACATATTTTTTCCGGTAAGTAAATAAATGACTGAGTAAATGAAACAATTCAGTTGAACTATTGTGCAGAATTTTTCATTGATAACTACAAAGAGGATTTTTAAATATGGAAATGCTTTATATATAAGCGAAATGATAAAAGCAGAATGCAAGACTGTCAGAATACTATGATTACAGACCTGTAAAAATGCAGTTGGAAGTAGGGAAGAAAAAGACAAGCTGTTGTATTGACAGAGGATGATACGTAATTTCTTTTCTTTTAAAAATCCCTTTAATCTTCCTATGATATTCCTATAATACAAGTGATTTTTAAAAATCAAAGCTCACTCTTACGAAAAAGTTATTCAACAGTTACTCCTTAGCAAAATCCATAAAATGAAACCTGCATATGATAAATGCTGAAGCATTTTTTTTTTCCAAGTTAAAAATAGTGTTGGAATCTGCCAGGGAATCAGTGCACATTATTCAATGTCAGACACATTTACACGCATATGTATAGTAATTCCTTTGGTTAACTTTTTTTTTGCCGTTGTCATGGCAACCATTTCCCCCACCATTAGTACCCAGGGCCCAGCCTCATTCATATATTTTAGGCTGTTTCTCTTTTAACAAAGCAATTAATACTTGTGACATATCTGTGTCTGAAATCCTAATGGTCAGTTCTGTGTCCTGGAGGCACGGAGATTTGGTTTCCTTCCTTTTTGCTTTTGTAGACATTTCTGTTTCTCTTTGTAGTGCTTTCCACTAACTCTCACAAGTTGCTTGATTATTTCTAATTATATCCGATTTGGATTATTTAAAGTTTAATTTTTCACACATACTCCAGGCTTCCTTCTCCAATGACTCTCTCTCCATCATCAGTGACCAGCACATTTTCATTATTGAACACCTTGGCGCGCTGCCACAGAAGAGGATCAAATTGCCCTAGGAATAATCAAAACTTTGGAGTGATTCTAGATTAATCACCATATAATTAGAAAGTCCTGACTTGCACACCTCAGGCATACGAAGTTCAAAAAACCACAATATAACCCCTTGCATTTCCTGACAACCACAGTGATTGAAGAGTCCTTTCTAATGAGGAGTAAGGATCCTGACTCCCCATATACACACACAGGTCAAGTTAAGTTTTTCACAGTAATGAACAGTGTGGCAAAAGTTACTCTGAGATAGACTTATTCTTACACTGCTGTCTAGAGAATAAATGGACACACTTTTTATTCATCAATAACTATTATCAAGCCTACACTGATGAAACCTTTGATAGTAGTTATTGTTTATCAGTGTTTACCCCTTTTGGTTCGGCAATTCTTTTAGGGATGTTTTCTAAGGTAATCTAAAATGTAGGGAAATATTAGGTATATTATTTATTGTAAAGTTATAATAGTAATAGCATTGAGATCCATTTAAATGTCTACCTATAGAAAAAATGTGATGCCCACAAAGTAAAATATGTAAATGGCATTCTATAAATCAATATGGGTATATAATGTGACTATGACTTTGTAAAAAGAACAAAATCATAAGCTCCATAAGAACAAGAATCATATTCATCTTATCTATCTTATCTACTGGTATCTATTTAAGCTACTGTAATATCTCTGAATATTTGTTGTATAAGTGAGTGAATGGGTGAACAAATATTTGTACCAAAGAAAATTGAATACACCAAATTTTTAAGAATAGTTGTCTTTGAGAAATAACTTTTGTGATCTCTATGCTGTTCTTTAATTAACTGTGGTTTCCATCTTACTTTTAAAGATTTTGTGGTGTTGAATTTATCTTGCTTTCCTATGAAGATAACACAGAATAAACCTATACCTTTTTAATTAGCACCCTTCAAATTTTAGAGGTCAGTTGATTGATTTCAAGCAGACTATTTATGACATGAATTCTCAAAACCAGATATGACTTACCTATTTCATTTTATAGGATCAAATGTTTCTAAGTAGGTAGAAATGCCATTAAACCATGACACAAATAAGGATTCTGTACCCAAAAACTCTTTTTGTTACTTTATAATTTCTTCTCCTATCACAGGAATCAGATCATATCCATCTCCAAAACTCTTCTTGATTAATAAATATAATTCAACTCATTAGCTTGGTATTCAAGGCCTTCTGCAACCTGGTTCCAATGTATAGCTCCAATTCATGTCCCATCTCAATAGCCAAAGATTTTGCACTCACCTCACCATTTCACTTGCATTTTCTGTATAGATAATACAATCTCTTGCCTTCCTACTCATGTTCACATTGTGAGCCCAGAGCTAGAAATGCTCTTTCCCCTTCCCTCTTATCAAAATCTTTCACCACCAACACAAATACCAACTTATCCGGGCCATGATAATATGATCGGTGATGAAAATCAGTCTACTGAATGCTTAAGATTAAAGTCGTTTTACGTTTCAAATATTGTGGCATTTTAGGCCTCCCTGGTGGCGCAGCGGGTTGAGCTCCGCAATGTGGAGCATCCACTGCACAGCAGTGCCAGTTCCATACCCGGCCAGGGAGGGGACCCACATGGCGCAGCAGACCTCTCCTTTCTCCCCGCTGTGCCCCTCAGCAGTGTATTTCAGTTCATCTGCTTGTTCTGTTCCCCACTCTGTCTCTGGTGAATCCTCTCACCACCTGTGCCTCTGGCCTGTACCCCAGCTCTTGTATGCATAAATAAATAAATCTTTAAAAAAATATATTGTGGTATTTTAGTTTCTGGTATGAAATCCAACAAAAAGCAAAGCATTGATTGTTCATTGATCTTCTAATTAAGATCTACTAATGAGCAAGTCTCAAAACAAAGGCCACTATTTAATGGGCAGAAGCTCACTCAACACTACCCTGACAGGGGTGTGTGTGTGTGTGTGTGTGTGTGTGCTCACTCAACACTATGCTGACAGTGTGTGTGTGTGTGTGTGTGTATAACATGGGAATTTACATTCAAGATCAATGGAACCAGCACTTGTACCTTATGTGCACCTGTGTGTTGGGAGCTGGGAAAAAGTCGCACATACTTACTAGGAGAAATTTCTAGGATTGTGGAAAACATTTAATAACACTGAAGTTTGAGTCCCTGGTAGTGAGAGAAGAGAGTAGCAATTTTCTAGCCTGAATGATGGGTCAAAATCAGCATTGTGAAGGGGGAAAAACATGAATTTCAAAGAACATTTGTTACCACCTTTTAAGACATACTTGGAAAATTCACCAGAAGATAACATTTTAAAATGCTTCTCTTTTATAATGGCTGCCCAATACTAGCCCTCACCCTGCCAATGAGCACACACAGGAGATAAAACCACCAACCCAGAAAAACACCAACTGTCAGAAGAGACTGACACATGGCAACTTCAGTTAATTCAGGCAAGAAATGCCTTCACTGAAGTGATGTGCTCCCTCCCCCAAGGGTGACACTTCACAGCCCAACCATTGTCTCTTGCTTTGCAATCACCTTCCTTCAGTCTTTTAAAGTATTTATTATATTTTCATTTTCATAAGTGCTTCAATTTCCATCTTCATCAATAAGGACTATATATCTAACACCTCCCAATTTCTGTGAAGATCCATTCAACCAGTTCCTTCCCAATAAAAGCAAAGAGCACATTTCCTCATTTTGTATCTAGTTCCCTCAATATGCCTGAACAGAATTACACCTATATTTCACCTCCTCCTGCTTCTTTCCACTAATTCATTGGAGGATTGCCAGTCCAAACTATTTCAAGGGTTCAGATAATTGATTGATGCTGAACGGTGTTACTCCATCTCTCCAGAAGATGGACCAAAAAGAAATGGAATTAAATCACCTCTGAGAGGGAATTCTGAGACAGAAGGAAAAGGCTTCTTGAGTGTATCAATCACATATCACAAGGGTTTCTATACAGGTTTCAGAACATCAATCATCAAAAGTTCTTTTAAAAGGAGTTAAGTCAGCTTTTAAAGTCCCAACCTCCTTGAAGCAGTGATCTTGAATAAAAGACCCCTTGAGGAACCAAATAAGGATCAAGTGAAAGAATAATAACAATAACAAAAAAAAGCCCAAAAAGACAAGGACAAATTGGGGACACTTGGTGGGGAAGGGGGAGGGAGAGGGTTGAGAGCAGATAAGAGCACAAGGGACTGAGGTGATGGTGCACTGGTGAAATGGTGGTGGGGAATACATGGGAATTGCAATTGATGTCAAATATATATAAAGAAAAAAAAGACCCCTTGATGCCTTTTCCTGCAAAAAATTCTATGATTAACAAATACAACAGCAGCAAACAGTGCTGACCGCCCACCCAAGATCCGTTCTTCCCTCTTCCTAGCCACCAGAGTCCTCCCGGGCTGCTAGGAAAGACCACTTAGCCTGGCCAGCCACTATCAGAAGCGACTGGGGCAACTTCCAAGGAAGCTCTTCAAAAAGATACCAGACTCAGAGGGCATGTTTCTTTCACACCTGCTTAAAATCCATCAAGGGGGGGCCTCCCTGGTGGCGCGGTGGGTTAAGCAATGCACTATGAAGCAAACCACAGCCAATGCAGCACAAGTTCGGTCCCTGCAGCCGGCCAGGGAGGGGACCCACATGGCGCAGCAGACCTCTCCTGCTGTGCCCACTGCTCCCCTCAGCAGTGTGCTTCTGTTGATCTGCCTGTTCTGCTCCCCGCTCTGTCTGTGGTGAATCCTCTCACACACCCCACACACACCTCTGGCCTGTACCCAGTGCTTGTATGCATAAATAAATAAATCTTTTTAAAAAAATCCATCAAGGACACCTCATTGTCCTTAGAATGAACATCAACTCTTATGCTGGCTTTCAAAGACTTTCTTGCCTCTAACTATCCACCTTGTTTCATACCTAGCATGTCACCGACCTTCTTTTGAACACAGCAATCTCCTTTTCCTTGAGAACATTTCTAGTAGCTTTGCTCTCTGCCTAAAATGTTCTTCCCCTGATTTTTTTTTTTTTAAGACTTATTTATTTATGCATACAAGCACTGGGGTACAGGCCAGAGGTGGGGGGGGGGTGAGAGGATTCACCACAGAGAGCTGGGAGCAGAACAGGCAGATCAACAGACGTACACTGCTGAGGAGAGCAGCGGGCACAGCAGGAGAGGTCTGCTGCGCCATGTGGGGCCCTTCCCTGGCCAGCAGCAGGGATCGAACTCGTGCTGCAGTGGCTGCGGTTTGCTTCATAGTGCATTGCTTAACCTACTGCACCACCAGGGAGGCCCTCTTCCCCTGATTTTCTTTCTCAACCCCTAGGTGTCATCTCACCTACCCAGCAAGTCTTGCTTGACTACCGTATAGAAAACAGCCATCTCATTATGCCCCAAAACATCTCCCCATTTTAATTCTCTGTATAGTCATATAGCCCTATTTGATGTTTTTCCTACTCAGGTATTGTTTCTCCCCAGGTGAATGCAAAAGTTATGACAACAGGAACCTTGTATTTTTCATGGCTGTATGTACAGATCTTTGAAAATTGCCTGGTATGTAGTAGATGTTCAGTAAGTATTTGCTGTATTCCTGAGACTTGCCCTAAGATCTGCCATTACAACTGTGAACTGTTCCCATCTAGTCATTACATCAGAAATGCCTCCACTGTCATTACTCCTTTTAAATATTTATATACAATGCATACAAGAGCTGGGATGTAGGCCAAAGGCACTGGGGGAGAAAAAAAATTCACCAGAAACAGAGTGGGGAGCAGAACAGGCAGATTGACTGAAATTCACTACTGAGGGGCACAGCTGGCAAGACAAGAGAGGTCTGCTGTGCCATGTGGGTCACCTCTCTGGCCGGGAATCGAACTCGTGCTGCAGTGGCTGCCTATAGCTTCATAGTGCTGTGATATAACCCCTTGTGCCACCAGGGAGGCCCCCACTCATCATTCTTAATAAGTAGCACTATGCTTGTTTTCCCTGGTTACTCTTTCGATCTTCGCAACTGGATGGAAAGTCTTTGAAAACAAGCACTGATATATTCAATCACTTTATTTGAACAACAACAACAAAGAAATGACTGCCAGTCAATTAATCCACAAATAACACAAAAATTCATGAATAAAAGAGAAGTTTTTGTGTGCAATTGCACAGCCCTGTTTGGGTAATGAACACAAAAGATTTCACTAACTATACAAATATACTAAAAACAACAAAGAATACCAAATAGATTCTAATATCAGTCTTATTTCATTGTGAAGTTAATGACAATATATTACATTAGCATTTATAGAATTAACATTTATGGAGAATTAGGCTTCAGAAACTTCGCTAAGCGCTTTACATGAGATGTGCTTTTATTCCTGTTTTACAGATAACAGAGGAACACAAGGTCACAGTTATTCCATGACAGGTCCGGGATATAAGGCCGCTGCTGAGAGTCCAGAGCCCACACTCTTAGCGTATGTAGCTCCCATCCCCCCTACTGTCCCCTGCTGGGATCTTTGGAAGTTTTATGCTGATTTCAGGGTTCCTACAAAGACTTCAATCTCTGCTTAAGCACACGTTCTAAGGACTGACTTTATCACATCCTAAATCCTCAGTCTTCTGACTTTGCTTCCCTCCCAAAGTTTCTGGGTAATGTTGTGTACACACTGCTTGATATTGCACCTGCCTGGGTCTCCAGTCCCAGCGCTCTGCAGCTGAACTCTGGCAGCTGGATCACATGTTTCAAAACCCCCTTGACATGAAGAGTATATATCTGCTTAAGTGAGAATTTAAAATGACTCTCACATTGGCCAGCAACATGGAGGCTATGGCATCCCCTTTGTCACACTATTTAACAACGCCACATAAAATACTTAATTGCTTCCCATCCAATTTTGTATAGATTATTCCAGAAGACTATAATAGGGAGAAGAGATTTGCAATCACATTCTAAATTGAAGACAATTAAATAAACAAAATCACCAGGTACTTTCATTCCTTCAGCACCTCCACCCTGCAGCACACAGCAAGGGCTTCAGGGGTACTTTTTTTCCAGATAATAGTGGCCGGGTGTAGGGTAAAGGTTGATCATGTATTTCCACCCTCCCACCACTGATGATGGACACCTGCGGTGCTGCGAGCATTCCAGGGTGGGCATGCACAAGTGAGCGCACCTGTGTTGGACACGGGCATAAATGGGCAGCGTCATGAGGACGCCAGAACTGTGAGGACCAACAGACAGAACTGTGAGGACCCACCAACCAAGAGAACCAACAGCAGCAGCAGCAGCAGAGAGAAGCAGCAGCCGAGAGGGTGAGATGCGCTGGGGGCTTGGAGGTCTGCCAGCCTCCCGGCCCCCGGGCACCCCTGCCTGCCATGTACCTGGCCACCTGTACTAAATAAAGTATGAAAAGCCACCAAGGGCTCCAAGACTCTCCTTCCTTGACCCGTCTGCCCAGAACCATCCCGAACCCTGCCTCCTGTGCTCCCTTCCTGCCGCTACACTGGGGTTTACAGTAATACATCCTACCTTTCTATAATGCTTTTTTGCTTTGGCATTTGGTCATTTACATAAAGGAGATGAGAATAACAGGGATAAAAGACTGAAATGTGCAGTTCTGCTACTTTTGTCCTACCCAAGTGTAGCGGCCAGGAAGGGCGGCACAGGAGCAAGTTTCGGGACAGATGGGTCAAGGAAGGAGTCTTGGAGCCCTCGATGGCTTTTATACTCTTTATTGTCAGCACCCCCGGGGGCATCTCATCCCCTAGGCCGCTTTGCTACTGCTGCTGCTCCCGTTGGTCCCGTACTGTAGGTCCTGTTGGTCCTATTGGTCCTGGCGTCCTCATGACACTGCCCAGTTAAGCCCATGTCAAACTCAGGTGTGCCCACTTGCACATGCCCACCCTGGAATGCTCGCAGCACCACAGGTGTCCACCATCACAGTGGTGGGAGGATGGAAAGACCTGGTTTCTCTAACCCTACACCAACTGGTCTCTACAGTTTAAGTCTTCAGGTTCACATAAGGGACTGGAAGCAGTTGTGAGAATCCTGGCCAAACTGGAAAGGAGAGGACACTCAGACAACTAATTATCATCCCTGATTTCAAGAAGATATCAATATATTGTTAATGCTGAAAAACATGAATAAAGAGTATATTGAAAAGCTCAAAAAGTGCATCTAGAATTCAACTTCTAAAAGCTCCCTGCCCAAATAAATGGAATAGGTAAACTTCCAAATGGGGGGTCACTAGCTTTAAGAAAATTAAATTTAAGAAAATTCTAGATAGAGCAGAAAAACAGCCAATCACAATTATCAAAATGATTCATGTCTATGTTGCTTAGACATCACCAGTATACTCCCCAAAATATTAGGGTTTCCTGGCATGCCAGCTCCTCCCAGCTGGCAAAAGCCAGTTCCTTATCAGTCCAGCAGAAGTGTAATTAAAGACAATGGCCACAGCAGCTGGGTTGAAAAAACAAGTCATTTGTCTTCCCCTTCCCCCACCCCTTCTGCTCACATAGTTAATCTGAACACAGCATCAGCTCCATTGTTCAGACTTCTTCAAAAGGCAAAATAATAGGAAGCATATATCTGTTTCCCACTGTGGACTGTGACAGTTGAAGAAATACTTGCTCTTATCTTTCTATTACATTATACAAATGCAAGTAATTTAGGTCTGAAAATTCAAGTTCCAGTGATAAGGCAAGTTGTTAGACAATAAGAAAAATTATTTTCAGGGAAAGAGAATTTGGGAAAACAGATTATACCCAGTGAAATCCTTAAAAATATTTAACAACAGGTTCCCCATGGGGACAGTCCTGATTCGTAACATTTACCAATTTCACTGGTGTAAATACACCATGGCTGATTTCAAGCACCAACATGACAGACGTGAACACACAGTGGAGAAGAATTGCACAATCAGATACTATGATGCAGTATTTCTACCACACAGACATTTACAATAGCGATAAATCATCTCAAGAAGATAGCCAATAGTAAAATAATTAGGAAATAGTGGATTTTGAGTATTTGTTACCCTTAGGTTTTTATATAAGTTACTGAAATCTATATAAATTTTTAACAATGGCTATCATTATCATTTCATGCAATTTCTGAAAACAATCCCCTTTTACAAGACAGTACAGGTTAACTTCAGTCTACACTAGCAATACTATGCCCTGGCTGCTGCATCACTAGAAATAGTAAACAGCCCTCTAGTGATAACAGGTGGAAAAGAATGCAAAATAACAATGTTCCTTTTTTTCATCCATGAAATCTGGTCACTTTGATAATTTTCCCAAGAACGATTTTCCAGCATAATCTCCGTAAAAACAAAAACAAAAAAATTAAGTAGTTTAAGTGCATGTTTACATTTTGTTACTAAAATCTAATGGCAACTCGAGAAGGAATTCTATAATCCTTTCTTCTTCCTATGTATAAAATTTAAAACTGATAGGAAGCTTTGACTGAGGCACTGCAACAACAGAAACCACATTCCACATGAGGCACAAAGCTACGCTGAGAACTTGGCACAGAAGTCATCGGAATCATTTTCACAGATTTGCACTTTTGGGAAGAGGGAGCTGACATTTTCCCCTAGTCTTCCCACTGAGTACAACCAAAACTCCTGGACATATATATAAAATAAACCGAAGACAGCTCTGGAAAATGGAGAGAAGGCAGACCGTGGTGCTATTTCTCCTGGCTTCTCTTTCTGCCTCAGGAATCCCAGAGTAGGAAACCCAGAAGCTGACAACCCAGGAGCACTGGTGAACCCTAACTGAAAAGCCTCCCAAAGCTTGTGCTTTCCAGCCACAGAACCTTGTGAGGATGCAACTGTCCTGTATCTTGAATGTGGATGCTCATATCCTGGTTGTCATTTGCAAGATGTTACCACTGTGGGAAACAGGGTAAAGGGGACACAGGATCTCTCTGCGTTATCTCCTACAACTGCGTGTGAATTACAGCTAGACCAAATAAACCTAATTTTAAAAAAATTACTATCTCCCACCCTTAGACTAGGGGATTCCATGTCTCTCACATCCTCAATACAAGCTTGTCCTTATTCCCAGAACCGCTCAAATCTTAGCACCTTGACTCAAGGGAAAACTAATTCTACAGCATCCACTTCTCTGTTCTTGTCTTCTGGTCCTTGAGAATTTCCCTTTCTCTGGAGCTTAGTTATCCTTTAAATTGATATATTTTATCTAGTTTCCTAGGCTTCCTGTGGAAAAGAAATTTCAGATTATCTAATCTCCAAATTGCGACGGAGAAGTCCAGGGTGAAGAGAATTACCCCAATTTGGCCACAGGGAAGGGATAGGAGGGACAGAAAAAGGTGAGAGATGCCCAATGGACTATGGTGCATTGGTGGTATGTGTGTGTGGTAACATACATCTGAAGAGGTGTGAACCTATGTTCCTAAATTATATGCAGTGCTGTAAACCCATGTTACCTCAATACAAAAACAAAACACAATAACTCCACTTTCAAGAGCAACTCAAAGTATAGTTAAGTCAGGTACTAAGTTTTGGTGGGGCCCTGCATGTCTCCACTTGGAGTCTGTTCCTTCTTTTTTTAATATTAAAACCATGCTCTTGAGCATTATGAAAATAAGCATTGTATCATTATTAAATTATCAGAGATAAGGCTGATTAATCTCAGGAGAACACCAGACAAGTGTTAATGAAGTCACACTTCTTACAAAAGCTGTTTGGGGGTCACTGTGCTCCATGACTTCCACCTGATCCTTCACCCAGCTGGTGGCAAGAGGGGGAAATCACAACAGAGGGAGGAAAGAAATAGCAGAGAACCGACACCATCTTTCTATAAAAAGAAAAATGTATTAGGTCACAGCTCACGCTGAATGTAGTTAATTCGCTCATGATTACCATCTCATACCTGTAATTTGACATGGTTCTCAATTTAACAGCACACCAAAAAGGTGGACATTTACATTCAAAATCACAGCAAATTCTCTTTCACCAGTATGACTGGTGAAGGATGAGGAACGAAAAGGGGAGCATTCCAGGGATTAACATGACTCCTGCTTCCCCTCATGTAATCACTGCCCCATCTGTTCTCCATGTTTATGAGCCCATTTTGCCCCCACAACTTGGCTCACTCTCTTTTCCACTTTACAGCTACTATCACCCTGACCATCTCCCGCGAACCTCTCCCTTTCTGCTGTGATACAAGACTCGATCTCATCACCCTTCCCTGGTGATTTCTCAAAGTAAACACAAGGAACATTTCTGAGGATGTTGCTATTTCTCACTGTGGGCAAACAGGAGTTAGCCACAAGAATAAATACACACAAGTTACAAACTGATAGGCCCCTCCAGGTCCCCCTAGTAACTGGCACAGTTCTGAGGACAGAGAAGAATCAATATATATTTCCAGAAAGAAGAAACATCTGTCATTTTGTAGTTTAGGGTATAACTGTACGAAGTAGGACCCAAGCTCCCTTAAAATAAGATGACATGAGGTGTAGGGAGGGGGTCCATATCAATATACTTACATGGAGTGATACCCTGCACGGATTAAGTGAAAACAAAGTGTAGAATAGAAACGTTTTGTGTACAAAAGGAAAAAACATATAGATAAATGTATTGACATGTAAATACCTAAAATGATACACTTGAAAAAGATGCTTCCATGCATGGCACTGGAGGGTTGGGGGAACCCTGGCAAGATGACCTCTCCCTGCAGTCCCTTTTATATTCCTGGATTCTGTTTCTAACTCTCTGTTTCTTTGTGAATGCTGTGAATGCATTTACAACTGAATATAGAAAAGATACATGAGACACTTTAATGGAAGCATCTAACAAAATTATCCAATGACCAGCATGAAGATGAACCTTCTCCCTCTGTCACTCCCGCCTTTATTCATTCATCCATCCATTTAAGGATTGTGAAGTTTAAATTCATTTTTTGGGGTCTCCCTGGTGGCGCAGGGGCTAAGTCTCAGCTCTGTGAAGCTATCTGCAACCACTGCAGCAGAGTTCAATCCCGGCCGGGAGGAGACCCACATGGCACAGCAGACCTCTCCTGTCTCACCTGCTGCTCCCCTCAGCAGTATATTTCAGTCAGTCTGCCTGTTCTGAAATAGGACTCCCCACTCTGTCTCTTGTGAGTCCTCTCACCACTCCCGCACCTCTGGTCTACACCCCAGCTCTTGTATGCATAAATAAATTTTTAAAAATGTACTTCTGAAGGATAAGAAAACTATACCATATTCTAAATAACTAGCTCCCTTCTTCCCCCCGCCCCATCCTACCCCAACTTTATACAGAGTCTTCTTAAAAATAAATTTGGAAGAAAGTTCTTGAGGGATAGTTAGTACATTGTTGGTTGTTAAGATGGGCTTTAAAATATTTTTAAAAGACTGTGGAAACGTACCCATCATTCACCTAACTTTCATCTTGTGTGTACCACAAGTTTAAACTTTCTCTGAGAATTAAGTGGAAGGTCTTGCAAATCTTCTTTCAAAAGATAAAAGACAAATCTCCCACTCATAATGTCTCCTTTCCATCAGGCACATTTTGAAAGAAAAATATCCTCAGGTTTAGTACAAACAGTTTGATTCAAAAGCAAATCAATTGCTGTAGATAGCTCTCAAATTCTGTTACAGCTTTGAAAACATCCTTCCCAAGTAACCAAAAACTGATCCCCACTGTTAGTCTTATATAAAAAAGTTAGAACTCAACTCTGAGTTAGCAAGAGCCAATAGCCTGCATTTCTGAAGGTCTGAGGCTGAGAATATATAGCAAGTCAAGTAAAAGTGCTACATTAAAATATTTGTCCATTATGTGGCAGCGCATAATATTTTTTACACTATTATTCCCTACATTGCAAGAAATTACACCTCTTCAGTGTAAGTCAGAGCACATTTGTCTCCCTGCCCATTGTCAGATGCGCCACAGACTTCACTGACCATTGAATGTCAACAGAAATGACAGAGTGTTAGCGTGGAGCAGGAACTTATTTCCAAAGTCTGCTCTTGCTTTTTATTTATTTTTAAAGGTTTGTTTATTTATGCATACAAGAACTGGGGTGTAGGCCAGAGGTGTGGGGTATGAGAGGATTCATCAGAGACAGAGTGAGGATCAGAACAGGCAGACTGACTGAAACACACTGCTGAGGGGAGCAGTGTCAGAGGCAGGAGAGGTCTGCTGCACAGTGCACCATGTGAGTCGGCTCCCTGGCCTGGGACAGAACTCATGTTGCAGTGGCTGTGGATTGCTTCATAGTGCTGAAACTTCTTAACCCCCTGCACCACCAGGGAGGTCCTGCTATTGCTTTTTAATCTTTACCTGAAGAACTGCATATCCTAGGGGGAAAGGTCCCTTTGTTTGGATTCCAAAATGAAGACTCTTAGAAAAGAGCTGCCACCCAGGCAACCTGCAGTCACAGAGTTACCAGCCCCTCCACAGAGGACATGCAAGGAGACCAAGAAACAGTCCTTGTTGTTTGCCACTGAGATTTGGGGGTTGCTTTTTAATCACTGATTAGAGGATTAACACTACAAATTGTCACTGCCCACCCCCCAAATGGGGAGATTAGATTTCTAGGGGAAAGGTGGAAGGATTAATATAATAGAACATTTGCTCTAAACCAAATATTATTCTAGGAGTTTTCATGAAATCGCCCACCAACCCGATGCCTGAAATAACCTCTTGAGTCTCATCTATAAAATGAGAGGCTAGGGTTCCATGACTGCTGCTGGCATTCAACACGAACACTTTATTGGAAATTGTCACATCACTGCATAGCCTGTAGTCATACCATGTTTTTTAAGGAAATGAAAATCTGACCTAGTTAATGTATCACTGGTGTTTTAAATGTAACAAGAATTACTAGTACCACATTCAGAAAAAATGATTCTCCAGTTCACTAATGTTGGAAACTTTTTATTTCAGAGAACAAACCCATTTTTATATCTTTTTCCACTTATTTAATATTACCTAATTACCAAGAATCTTGGAATCCTTCCAAAATTTTAAGGAATCCTTCCAAGATTTTAAGGGCAATCTTCAATTAAAATTTAACTTCTTAATTTAAATTCCTTGTCATGAATTTAATTAAGATACCTAAACGTGATATTAATATGAACAGCTAATAGTTTTTTTTTTTCCAAAAGCCTGTAAGTGGTAATAGAGATATCAAAGTATATCAAATAAGTCAAGTCTAGTTATTATTAAAGATCGATACCATCATCATTAATGACACACAGGAGTTGTTCCTGGAAAGGAAATACATTTGGTAAATGGATTTGAAATAAAAAAGGATGGAAATAATCTCTCCAGGTTAAAAGAGGTGTTATAAAGCAGGCAACATAAAATATAATATTCTTAAAATTTTCCTATGCCTCCCCTATTTAAAAAAAAAATGACATTAGTAATTTTAACTATTTTATTTAACATTTTAACTATGGAACTGTTGGCTTGAAGGAGAGATCTATAAATGTGCCAGTCTTTTTAACTCTAGATTAATCTCTAAAAGAATGGTAAAAGAACAGGGGTAATGGCATAAGAACTATTTTATTATAAAAGGAAGACAAGAATGGAGAGAAAAAACAGACTAATTGAACAAGTCAATATGAAAATGGCAAGTTTAAGCCCAAATATATCAATAAGACATTGATGTGAGTAGATCAAAAATACAATTAAAAGAAAAGGTTGTCAAATTGTCAGAATGAAATAAACAACACTCTCATATAGAGAAGATACACTGTTAAAAAATGAGATTGAGGGCCTCAAGCAATGCACTATGAAGCAAACCACTGCAGCACAAGTTCCATCCCTGCTGCCAGCCAGGGAGGGGACCCACATGGCGTGGCAAACCTCTCCTGCTGTGCCCGCTGCTCCCCTCAGCAGTGTACCTCTGTTGATCTGCCTGTTCTGCTCCCCGCTCTCTGTGGTGAATCCTCTCACCCCCCCACACCTCTGGCCTGTACCCCAGTTCCTGTATGTATAAATAAATCTTTTTTTAAAAAAATGAGATTGAGAGTTAAAAAGATAGAAAATTATATATGACATGCAACAAGATTACATGTGCCAGCTAACCAAAAGAAAGCTGGCTTATCTACTACAATACTTCCTATACCATATTAACTATAAAACCTGTGTTTTATAGCCATCAGACTAAGCACACTTTTAGATAAAAAAAATTACTAGGTATAGAGACAATTTATAAATTGAGTAGATCAACTATAAAAAGTCTGAACTGTCAAAAGTCTGAATTTGTATCAGACTTTTAGGTAAGAAGCATTAGCTATAAAGATGGACAATTTATATATTGAAAAGATCAACTTATAAAGAGTAAATCAAATTTGTATTATGCTAAGTAGTCTAAATTTGTATTATGCTAAGAACAAGATTCCAAAATATATAAACTAAAAAACTTGCAGAAATAACAGGAAAAAAAGAAAAGAAAAGTCTTCAGCATGGCTAGTAACTGACAGAAAGGGGGGGGGGGTGGGATGGGATCAGTAAAGCTAATGACTTAAACAAGATTAACAAATGACCAAATGGACATATATAAAACAGCATTCAATTAGTGTCAAATACATACTTTTTCAAATACCAATGAATATTTACCAAATTGTCCTAAATCTGAGTCAAACATTGTTTCAACAAAATCAAAAGAATTAAATAATATGCTGTATCTTGACCAACTACTGTGGGGTTAAGCTAATAATACCAAAAAGATAATTTAAAAAGCCCATGTTTAGAAATTAACTAATATGAGATTTATCTCTATATATAGTTCTTGGACCAAAAAATACAATTAACACAAGGAATATTTAAAATCAATGATAAAAGTATTTTAATGTCAACTACCTATCTAGTTTTCTAGATAAAGAAGAAACATACTTAGAAGGACATTTATGATCTTAAATGTGCATATGAGAAAAGCTTATATAAATCAATTATCTTAGCACTCATATTAAGTTAGAAAGAGAAATGGATGTCAAATTAAACCCCTAAAATGCAGAAAGTAGCAAATAATAAAGGTAAAAAAAAATGAAAAAAATTTAAGAAAACAAAGCAAAAAAAAAGTGTCCTTGAAAGTCCTAATAAAATTATCAAACCCATGCCAAGACCAAGAAAAGAGAACATGAATTACAGTGTCCATGAACATTAAGATGTTTGTGAATATTAACGCCTTTATGCCACCCAATTTGAAATGATAAATTTAAACGACTCTAAAAAAAGAGAACTTAGCAAGAGTATTGGAAAATCTGAATTATAGAAATATTAAACACAAGATGACATTTTCCATAACACGTGAAAGGAAAAGCATTTCCTTCCATCATTAAATCTATTTCTTCAGTGATAGTAATTTACCATTGGAATTAGCTAAGATTGGGATTGTATTTAAGTTTTAGTAGGTTCTTATCTATGTGACCTTTGATAAAATATCGATCTCACAGGACGGAAGTCACATTTACCAGTCCTTTCATAAATCTCATTTTAGTATCTTTAGTATGACAGGTAAGGGACACTGCAAGACATCCCACAGTCTTGGCTGTCCAGGAGTCCCAAAGCAGATCCCATTTGAAAAATTTGAACTTGTCTTTCCTTTCTGGGAACCTAAAAGCTACTTGCTCTTGGGCCTTTGTGACAAACCTTCCTTCATCCGTGTTTCTCTAGTATATTTGTGTTTCTTATATTTGTCTCAGAGCTCTTTCTAGAGCTGTTGGTTGTTTACATTTTAATTGTGCTCATGATAGTTTCTTTACTTTCATTCTCTTTTTGTGAGACTACTAAGGCCATGGATTTGTCAATGATTGCAGTTTTGGTCTATCCTACAAGTTTTTAGACAAGGAGTTTTCTCATCATTAGCATCTCAATTTTTGCATGTGCAATTTGTTTTTTCATAGAGTCTGGATACAGTACATAAGATATAAGCGAAAACAAAATCAGGATAGCACGACTTCAAATTCTCAGTTGGTTTTGATTCTTCAATCATTACAGAATATCAAACAAAGCTCCTAAAAACCATATAAGGCTATTCACTTGAATTTTTTTTTCCAATTCAAAGGTTAAAGAAAAAATATGGGAGCAGAGAGAGAATATAAATTCTAAAAGGCAAACATTGTAGATATTCACTATCTGAAGTTATATATAGTTGAAAATGACACGCTCCACGAGCAAAGGATGTGTTAGCATTCCAGATGTAACAGGGAGTGCTCAGACCTCAGAAACCATGAAAATTCCAATGCCAGACTGCAGACAGCCGCCAGCTGTAGTTGAGTCTTCAGTGATCTCAAGTGAAAATATGTCACCACAACAAACTTCCCTGAAGTCTGTTTTATTGGGGCTAGAAATTACTTCCACGATTAACAATATATGTAGCTTTGTTTATATTGTATCATTGACAGTTTAGAGATTGCTGACATTTCCAAAGGAGCCATCTGATAGGACATTTTGAAATTATTTGAATTGAGAGCAGACCATGGCTTCTCGTCAAATTAAGCTCCTGTTAAATGTGTAAAGAGATGGGGTCCTGAGGAGGCCCCCAGGACAAGGCCTGCAGGAAAAAGAACTGACACAGAGGCTCTGAGGGAACCAAGAATGTTTACATTGCATCGTCCCAGCTGGAAGCTGCATGGAAAGTCTGCAATATGTGTGTGTGTGGTGGGGGGCGGAGAGCAATCCTGCTTTTGCTTATATGTTTACAAAACTAATAGTAAATAGCCTCCCTGAGGAATAAATATAAAACCACATCCAAAAGATCAAATCGTGTTCCATTTAACAAGATATAGCAAAATGGGCTGTGAGAGCTTACAAAATTGAAGAGACCAAAGTCAGGTAAAATATACAAATGCAAAAGGAATCCTGATTTAGCCTCAGTTGTGGAACAAGTGACCTGTTTTTGTCCAAAGCATAACTAAGAGTCTGAGACAATGACTTTTTTCTGATGTCACAGAGGATTTCCTAACATAGCATTTCCCAAACCGATTTCCTCCAGAATCTGTATATCCCAGCACAGATTTAACAGCGGTCTGGAAAACAGCTTTTGGAATACATTCCATAAAAGAAATGTTTTCTGATGTGCATAGGACATATTGCTAAATAGAACATACTTTATATCAGACAGTAACAACCATGCTACTATATATTTTGTTGTTTATGTATAATAAATATATGTAAAGCATATTTAGATAGTATTTATTGCTATTATATGTACATAGTTATAGCCATTGTTCTTGGATTCCTTATTTGCAAGTTTATATGTTTGCTAAAACTTATTCAGAAGGGTCTCCCTGGTGGCCCTGGGATTAAGTCTTAGCTTGTCACTGCTGCAGCTGAGTTTGATCCACACCCAGGGAAGTGACCCACAAATGGCACAGCAGACCTCTCCTGTCTCACCCACTGCTCCCCTCAGCTGTGTGTTTCAATAGATCCTCCTGTTCTGCATCCCACTGTCTCTGGTGAATCCTCTCATTCGCCGTACCTCTGGCCTACACCCAGTTCTTCTACACACACACACGCACACACACACACAAGTTTACCCATAACCCCAAAGTCAGTAGTCATGACACTTCCCCATTCACTGACATGCAAAGAGCAAGGAAAAAGTCTAATTGCCTAATATTTACATTCTCGGCTGAGGTTGAACAAGGTGACGTTCTGTTTTCTTGTATTAGCTCTCACATTGTAAAGAAATGTCTTTCTCACAATTTATTTAGTGCCACATTTTTCACATTTTGAGCTTTTTGTTGGTAATTTCACACAAACCCCTCAACATGATGCTGAAATGCTGTCCAGTGCTCCTAACTCAAGAAGGCTGTGATTAGCCCCACAAGGAAAATGTATGGATTAGATAAGCTAGCTTCCTTCAGGCTTGAGTTATATGCTGCTAGATACAAATTCCATAAATAACAATGATAGTAATGTCTTTAAATATAAATGTATATAGAATAAGGTTATATATTTGATCCGTTGAGCAGACAAAATATTATGACCAGAGGTTCAAAGGACCCTAACCCTATATTTCCTCTAGGGTCAATGACACAATATTCTCTGGCTCTGGGTTTGAGGTAATTTCCCAGAGGAAGCTGGTGCTTGAGCATGAAAGCACGTTAAATGATACGGGGACCCTCTGCTAGCTGTGATAATACCATGGTGGTGAATAAAACAAAACTAGTTAAAAGTCCCTAGCAAGGCCTCTCTCATGGCGCAATGGATTAAGCAAAGCAATATGAAGCAAACTGCAGCCGCTGCAGCACCAGTTCGAACCCTGCCACCGGCCTGAGAGATGACCCACATGGCACAGCAGAACTCTCCTGCCTCGCCCGCTGCTCTCCTCAGCAGTGTATTTCAGTCTGCCTGCCTGTTCTGTTCCCTGCTCTGTCTCTGGCCTGTCTGTGGCCACCCCACACCTCTGGCCTGTGCCCTAGTGCTTGTATGCATAAATAAATAAATCTTTAAAAAAAAAAGTCCCTAGCAATCAGAGAAATATACTGGAGCATTTATAATGTGGATCTAGGATTTGTTTATAATACTATAGAAAAGAAATAAAATAAGTGAAATGTGATTGACAGAAGGTTCATAACTGTTGGAGCTGGTTCAGGACGGGGGATTAATTATCCCTGTCTCTTTAGCAAAAGTTCTTAAAAACTGGGAAAAATGTGACAGAAGCCAAATTCCAGTGGGCCAAGGATGCTTTTTGTTATTGTGGCCTCAAAAGTTTTCAGTACATTTATAATAAATGCTCGACTTGCTTTAAGTGAGATTTGGGGAGTCAGGAGAGTGAACTGTGCTCATAGTTGGGAAGGGATCTTAGGCAGCATCTCTCTTAGGAGACTAGTTGAGAAAGCAAGGGAGCTGGAGGATGGTGCAAAGCCCAGTGTCCCTGGTGGAGGGTCAAGCCCCAGCCAGGAGCCCTGTTCCTAGAGAAGCAACAATGATGAGTGACAGCCAAGATTTTGTGGAACTGGTAACCATCCCTCTGAAACCCCAGAAAGCACTTGGGAAGATGAACTGGTAACAGTTCCAGTGTTCAGCTGATGGATACACAGATTCAATATTTACAAAGGAAAAGGTCATGCCTCGAGGTTAGATGACTAAGGAGTAAAGAATACACACATGCAAATAAAGTCTTATACTTTCAAAGCATTTACCTTGAGCTATACTCATCCTAAGCTCTTTATCTATACTCATTAATCCTCCAACCAACTAGGAGTAGACATTATTATTTATAAATGCAGAAACTCAAGGACAAAGAGATTCTGTAATTTGCTCAATCCAACTAGTAAGAACTGGAATTCTAACCCAGACAATCTGATTCCAAAATCCAAACTCTTAACCTCTATTCTACTCCATACCATCCTGCACAACAAAGCCCAGGCACACACACCAACACACACACACCCCCAGTACTTAAGGAAAATAAACATACTACCTTTGCAATTGCCTAGTTTCTACATTTTGTGAGTTGAACATGTACTACTTTCATCTTTAATTTTTAAATCCGAAAGTATCTTTTTCACATGAGGACTGTCCTTCTTTAAAAATCCAACATATTTGTGAGATTTTTGCCTAGATGAAATGAAAGAAAAATCCCTCTGGACGCATGTTTGACTCATGCTCATGAAAATATATTACCTGTGAACAGAAAAGTCCTGTGAGGTTGGAAATCTGGCTTTTGACATGGAAAAGCACCGGAAAAACCTTCACATAGGACCAGAGAAACCAGTATTCATCCTCTGGGGTTTGTTCTCCCACATCTTCCTACTCACAAAAACATCCACAAACACACAAACAGACATATAGAGGTTTGGCTTGATTTGGGTTTGTTATTTGGCTTATTTGGTTTGGTTTTTTAAGTACATATTTTAAGACAGTTTCAGGGTCATTCATAGCAAAACTGAGCAGAAAATAAAGTGTTCTCATAAGCTTCTTTACCCCTATTCATTTGCAGTCTCCCCACTACTCAACATTCCCCACCACGCTGGTGCCGCTGTACAATCAATAAACCCACGTTGTCACATCATTATCACCCAGAGTCCATAGTTTGCATCAGGGTTCACTCTTGTGTTGTACATTCTTTGGGTCTGACAAATGTATAATGTCATGCGTTCACCATCATCAAAGCTGTTATATTAACCTTTCATTTTCTTTGAGCTATTTAACAACTCAAAGTTGCAGGAAATGGGAAATAATGTAAATTATTCTTGTCCATAAAAATGCAAATTAATTGTGTCTGGGGAAATACAATTGATTATTGCCTCTTGGATAGGCCTGTTTTGCATCTACTTGTAAATTCATCCCAGCATTCCTTATTTGCCTATATAATGTGTGGCTCTGTGAATTTCCTTCAAATCAACTGCAATATCTCACTATTTTTCTCATTAACTAATGAGAAATTAACAAATACATTAAATAAAATCTTTGACACATGTTCATTTATTATTTGTATGAGAATCATGATTTGCATTTCTGAAAGTATCCAACACTAGCAGTATAATGTTTTCTCAAGAAATATTGTGAGTCAAAAATGCAATTCTCACCTTTTTGATATATGGAAACAACATAAAGATATTCTCTCACACAAGAGTACAGATAAATCTATATATAATATATAGATTATAATAATATAACCCACACATACATCATCGGTAAAAGGCATCCAGCCTGCTGGAGCATAAATTAAGAGCTTTATAATAGCAAGGAACTGAAGTGAAACACTGAAGTTCCCATAATATAAATTGTGGAAATAATTACGGCTAGAGGTTGCAAATAGGAAAAAAAAAAAAAGAGTGTTTTGAAAATGACATAGGATGTTCTAAAAATAAATTTAACTACAATAATCTGGAAAGATTCTGGGAAGACACAATATAAGTAGAAGACTCTAGCAGCCTCCCCTAGTCCCAGCCCCCAAGACCATGCCCTGTACAATTCCATTAGATAGATGAGAAGATCCTATTCTAGAACTACCTTGGAATATAAAGGATTTCCCCTACATAACTAGAAGACTTTCTGCAAAAAAAAAAAGGTACAGTTGAAAGGAGAGCAGAAGACAGACTACCTACTTTACTCTCTACGCAATTTTCCATTGTGAGAATTTTTCATTGTGGCAGCTCCTTTCTCCAGACCTTCCCCCAAACAGACCCTCCTATCACATAATAGCAATCACCTGCCTACCCAGAGAGACTTCACGAGTCAGCTCATCTCTTATCAGTGTCTGTACTAAGTGTAAAAAGAGCTCAGTGCTGATTTGCCCCTTTTGTAAATACATAAACGCTTAGGTAATATCCACTGTTTTCACTCAAAATGTTTTATCAGGAGAGAGTCTATAGAAAATGTATTTACTTATTTAAAATATGAAAAGAAAATTTGAAAAAGGAATTCACGTGGCTCTGACTCAGCACTGTCTGAGTGCTTACACACTCAAAAATCAAGCACTCTATCCACGCCAAGAATAGTTCTTGAATGAAAGGTGAGTAGCTACAGGCCTTTTAGTTGGTACTTGCGAATGAAGTAACCAGTATAACCTTGACTTACTAGTCCTGCTAGGTAAGGAACTACAAGGAATTCATATCATCTATGCCGATCTTTTCCACTAAAAAAGAACAGATTCAGCGCATTGCATGTATGTTTCTGAAACAAATTCAGAAATACAGTTCTGACTTTTATGGGCACAAATTCTAAGAAGCCTCAAGCCATATCATTTCCACCCAGAAGTTTTGTTTCATGGAACGACATGACTTTCCCTCAAAAAGTCAAACCAGGGTCCTCCCTGGTGGCGCAAGGGGTTAAGCACTGCACTATGAAGCATTCGCAGCCACTGCAGCATGAATTCGATTCCTGGCCAGGGAGGTAACCTACATGGCTTGGCAGACCTCTGCTCCCCTCAGCAGTATATTTCAGTCAATCCACCGATTCTGCTCTCTACTCTGTCTCTAGTGAATCCTCTCACCCCCCCCCCACATGCCTGGCCTGTACCCCAGTTCTTGTATACATACATAAATAAATCTTAAAAAAAAGTCAAATCACTTCTTTTTATGAAAAGTCAGTTAAATGCTAGCCAGGTAGTAAGGTTGCTAACAAGTGCACATCCCTCAAGAGTAGATGACCCGCATTTTAACTTAAAGGGCCAGCTCGTAAAGGTTTGGGGTTTGGCAGAACACACCTACACATAGTTGTACAAAAGACTGATGGGGCAACATATGGGCCGATAAATTTCAAAAACAGAGAGACAGCCAAATTTGGCCCTAGGGCAGGGGTCTGTTAACCTCTTGCTCTAGATCTTTCCATTAGAACTAAAAATTAGGGTCTCCCTGGTGGTGCAGTGGGTTAAGCAACACACTATGAAGCAAACCGCAGCCACTGCAGCATGAGTTCGATCCCTGCTGCTGGCCAAGGAGGGGACCCACATGGTGTGGCAAACCTCTCCTGCTGTGCCCGCTGCTCTCCTCAGCAGTGTACTTCGGTTGATCTGCCTGTTCTGCTCGCGGCTCTCTGTGGTGAATCCTCTCACACACACCCCCCACACCTCTGGCCTGTACCCCAGTTCTTGTATGCATAAATATATAAATCTTAAAAAAAAAAAGTTCAAAATCAAAGCAAAACAAAGTGTTAGAAGAGAGGCAGTAAACATAGTAATACCATCACCGCCCCCATTTCCCATGAATTAAGATTTCAGAGGTGTTTCTGCTCTCCCCTGAACTCTTTTCTAAATAGTACAATAGACCCTTAGGCAAGCAGAGGAGAATCTCTCCTTTGTCTTGCCTGTTAGTATTCCAGATTATTCCTCAGAGTCAATGAAGATGATGTAGAGGACATTTTCAAAGAAATCTACAATATTTGACTCAATTTCATTTCAAAGGCTCCTCTTCTAGCTTAGAGAAAAGCATTTTAACCCGTAGCACCATTTCTTTTTCAGAGAAAGTCACACACCATAGCAGCTTAGCCTGCCATCTTGTGGCGCATAGGAATATGGAAACGACAGGAAATACTAGCTTGTAACAGGCGCTCTGAATGTGTGCTGGAAACTAGGGTTACACAGGGGGCCAGAAAGCCATAGTCCTTGCCCTCAAAGTTTACAATCTGCAGGAGAAGAGGCAGATGGTCATCCCCAAAGCAAAAGACTAAGGTAAAATGACAACTATGAAAAATGGTATGGAGGAACTTTACATGGTGGGCTGAGAATAAATCCTCCCCTAGGCAGGTAAGGTAATTTCCAGTGAAGGTGAGTAAACTGAGGCCTAAAGGTGAGTAGGGACTTATGTGAAAAAGTGAGCTAAGATGACTCATATTCCATAAAAACTCTGGGGGAACAGCAAGAATAGCTCTCGTAGGAGATAAGGCCAGTGAGGTGATGAGGACCTGCATGGGATGGTCAGGACCCCACAGAAACCAGGAAAATGAGGAGGCTTCCCTCATCCTGTAAGCAGTATAAAATCATAAGATGGTTTTGAGCATGGAGGAATAATGAAGTCAGATTTACATCTGAAACAAATCAAAGTGTGTGGTCAGGATTCAATCCAGGAACAGAAACTATATAGCAATTTGAACAGAGGAAGTTTAATAGCAAGAATTATTATCTACTTAACAGGAAATTGGCATCACAAGGGCCTGGCCTGTAACAGAATTCAAACTACAGACCTAGCAGATACAAGGAGTAGTCACTATCCAAGGAAGAGCCCCTGATCCATCCCAGAGCAGAGACCCAGAACTTGTCAAAATAAAACCATAGTGGTGGAACTAGTTGAAAATCCCACATGTAGGGTGCCAGGGGCAATTATTCAAAAGGAGGGGACTCTCTGGTGGTACTCCACCATGAATCACCCCAGAGAGACATCATAGGGTGCTTGTGGGGCTGCTGGAGCCAGTGCCCCAGGAGAAGCGGGAACGAATGCCAGCCACACTGCAGGAGCCCAGGAGAGCAACACTTGCCAAGTGGGAAATAAAACACATCCTCCTCCAGGGCCTCTCCGCTGCCCTCTACTGACAAAGTTTGGCATCATGCAGCCAGCAAAGCTAAACTTAAAGGACTCACAGAGTAGATATACACTGGATCTGAATTTAAGAGGCCATACATTGATCTCCTGCACATACTGGACTCTTTGTGGAGAAGCCCCCAAGAGAGGATCAAGAGTAGATGCAACTAGACCAGTTCAGAGGTACTTAAATGATCCAGGAGAGCGAAGAGAAGGTGGTAATAATGTAGAGATGGTGGACAAAATACACTAACAAAGTCCCCATAGACTATGGGAAGGACATCTGTAGTGGCAGGAAGATGGCATAGGGCAAGTTCGGGATGGTTCTAGCAGATGGGGGTAAAGGAAGGGAGTCTTGGAGACCTCGGTAGTTTTTACAGTTTTATTATTAGAGGTGGCCAGGTACATGGCAGGCAGGGTTTCTCTGGCAGGCAAGGTTTCTCTCTCTCTCTCCTCTCTCTCTCACTCTCTCTCTCTTCTCCTTTCCCTCTCCCTCCCTCTCTCTCTCTGCTGGCATCCTGTTCCCCCATGCTGGTCTTGCTGCTGCTTGTTGGTCCTCTCGCTGCTCGTTGGTCCTGGTATCCTCATGACACCGCCCATACAAGCCAGTGTCCAAACCCAGGTGCACCCACTTGTGCATGCCCACCTAGGCATGCACACAGCACCGCAGGTGTCCATCATTATACCAGTGGCAGTAGGGCAGAAAAGCCTGAGACTTTTCTCAGACCCTACAACATCAAATAGCATGTGTATGTCCCTGTACTCAGTGGATTTATAGAAAAGCTGCCTAAGAAGTCACGGCTAAGCGAGCAAAGACTGTCAGATGTCCAGGACCTAAGAGATTGGCAGCAAGAACTACACTGAGTCAATTTTTATATACAGAAGGCACAGGAGTTTCATTTCTCTCAAAAAACAAACTTTTCTTGCAAGGCTTAACAGACACATCACGTACATTCAAAGCAATACCCAACTGTAGGGTCAGAGAAAATTATCAGCTTTTCCACCCTCCCACTTTTGGTATAATGATGGACACCTGCTGTTCTGCATGTATGCCTAAGTGGGCATGCTCAGGTGGGTGCGCCTGGGCTTAGACATGAATGTATAAGGGCAGCCTCATGAGGACGCCAGCAGAACAAGAGCAGCAGAAGCAGCAAAGCAACCCAGAGAGGGCAGATGTGCCAGGGGCTAGGAGACCTGCCAGCCTCCTGGCCCCCCAGCCTGCCATATACTTGGTCACCTCTGATATAGTGGTGCAGTAAAAGTCTGTTAAAAGCCACCGAGGGTTCCAGGACTCCTCCTTTACCCGTCTGCCCAGAATCATAGATAACTTGCTCTGTGCCACTTCCTGGCACCACACCAACCCATGAAGACACAGTCACATCCAGACTCCAAGGAAAGCCAAGCTTGCAAAAGGGTCTAAAAAGTTACTAGGGAAAAATGAGTATGACTATGACAAACTATTACTTCTGTTTTATGAAAGCTCTTAAATAAATGGCCCTAAAAATTTTCAGCAAGTATGGCTTTCTGGTGCTTCATACCTGATGCTCTCCAAGTTACTTCTTATGTCAAGAACATCAGGGAAGCAGGAACCAGGAGGGGGTAAAGAACCCCAGCCAGCCTAAAAGGACTCACTTCTCATTTCTCCCAAACATTACACTGCCAAGTGGTAGAACTTGAGTGCCAAATGAGTAACCAGGGTTGAATTAAGTTCAACTAAAATTTAACACTTAAATTTACTATCAAGCTAAACTTTACTGACATTTTCTACTTACCAACTGTAGGGTCGGAGAAAAATTGTCAGGTTTTTCCGCCCTCCCGCCATTGGTGTAATGATGGACACCTGCAGTTCTGCACGCATGCCTAAGTGAGCATGCGCAAGTGGGCGCACCTGGGTTTGGACACGGTGGCGTGAGGGTAGTGTCACGAGGATGCCCGGCAGAACAAGAGAGCAGCAGAGCGGGGGAGAGACAGGCAAAGAGAAGCAGCAAAGCAGTTGACAGAGTGAGGATGCGCCGGGGGCTAGGAGACATGCCAGCCTCTTGCCCCCACCCCTTCCATCCCTGCCTGCCGTGTACCTGGTCGCCTCTAATAATAAAAGTATAAAAAGCCACCGAGGGCTCCAGGACTCCTGCCTTTACCCCGTCTGCCAGAATCGAGAACTCTGTGCCCCTTCCTGGCACCACAACTCTGTGCTCTGTGCCCCTTCCTGGCACCACAACTAAATTTAGTTAAGTTTACAACTAAAATTTACTACTGAAACACAGTTTATAAGGCTCCCTCTGGGGGTGACTGAGAATGGGATGAGGAGTGGAGCATGTGAGGGTTTTTGTTTTTTTTAAATAAACCATACTATGTGTCTGAATATTATAGCGGCAGGAAGGCAGCACTGGACCAAGGTTCGGGATGGTTCTGGGCAGACGGGTCAAGGAAGGAGAGTCTCGGAGCCCTTGGTGGCTTTTCATGTTTTATTTAGTAGAGGTGGCCAGGTACATGGCAGGCAGGGGTGCTGGGGGGCTGGGAGGCTGGCAGACCTCCCAGCCCCCAGCGCATCTCACCCTCTCGGCTGCTGCTTCTCTCTGCTGCTGCTGCTGCTGTCGGTTCTCTCGGTCCGTCCTCACAGTTCTGGCTGTTGGTGCTCGCAGTTCTGGCGTCCTCATGACACCGCCCATTTATGCCCGTGTCCAACACAGGTGCGCCCACTTGCGCATGCCCACCCTGGAATGCTTGCCAGCACCGCAGGTGTCCATCATCAGTGGTGGGCGGGTGGAAATACCTGATCAACCTTTACCTTACAAATATATTCTTATTTATTTTTTTCAAAGATTTATTTATTTATGCATACAAGCACTGGGGTACAGGCCAGAGGTGTGGGGGGGGGGGTGAGAGGATTCACCACAGACAGAGCAGGGAGCAGAACAGGCAGGCAGACTGAAATACACTGCTGAGGGGAGCAGCGGGCAAGGCAGGAGAGGTCTGCCACACCATGTGGGGCCCCTCCCTGGCCGGCAGCAGGGATCGAACTCGTGCTGTAGTGGCTGCAGTGTGCTTCATAGTGCGTTGCTTAACCCACTGCACCACCAAGGAGGCCCTGAATATATTTTTAAACTACACTTGAAGTGAAGGTGTAAAGATGATTTCAAACAGATAAGAGAAAGCTGTTATACTAGGATTTTAATTACTCACAGATTACTCTAGCATCTGAAAGTGACTCAAGGACTGTTTTCTGCAATGAATGAAGAAATTATAGGTTTAAGTCTCAGATAGCAGGAAAAGGACAGTTCTCGCTGCAAGCACCACCTTTGAATCAGCTCTCTCAATATAATGGCACCCCCGGGAAGAAAGTTCTGCTTAGACTTTAGCTCTGCTTGTTTAGTGGAACTGAGATTTGAACAAGTCTGAATCTAAGGATAGCCCTGGCTTCCGAGATAGAGCTGAGCAAGCTATTTTGGTTGTTTCTTGCAGGTAGATTTTTAACAAAGCTGCAGCATCATGGAGAAATTCTTCCTGTTTCGGGGGGTGTAGTAGTGAAACAGACCATCCTAGAGCATTTGCAAAGTAGGCCTGGCTAAAAAAATTTTGAATTCATCATCCTGCCCATCAAGAAGATTAAAAAAAAAAAAGAGAGGGAGCTGGATGGCTCTTTCCCTTGAAGAGCCCTGCTGATTTTCCAATCATCGGTGCTGGGTATGGGAGGCCTGCCTGGGCCTTCAACTGAGTGTTTCTTCTGAGGTTCCTTTGATAAGCTGAAGGCCCAGGCAGTTGAGTTGCAGCGGAGATCGTGGTGTCTTCCAGGTGTGGAAAACTCCAGGAGCTGATTCTTTTTCTTGTGAAGCAAGTCTGTCAACAGCGTAGTCAGCTTCTGCCTCTTACAGTTGTAGCCCCTTTGCGCTAAGGTCTCCTCGCCTCTGGTAAAGATCCTATGGAGTGTCCTTTTCCAAGTGGTCACCATGCCAATTCCCTGCCACAGACCCATTCAACCGAGACAAAACTCACTTATTGCACTTTAATTCAATCCACCAAAAAAACACAAAAAAACAAAACCCTGCATTTGACCCACCTGCAAAGCTTCGAATTAACAGTTCAAGAAAAAGAGTAATCGGTAATTCAACTATAAAGAGACAGAAACAACACAAATAAACAATTTAAATATCTGGTTTGCACGGGTAGCGCTGCAAAATATTCCACTATGTGTATTTAACTATACTTAAATAATCCCCTACTGACAGACGACTATATTGCAGCCAACTTTTTTATATTAAACACAAATCCTTAAAAATCACATTGCGGAGTCGCGTGGGAACCCAAAGAGGCGCAGAGCTGGGATTCTGCAGACCCAGAAGCCGGGAGAGCAAAGGCCTATGCAGCGGCGTCGGCGCCTGCGCGCTGGGCCCAGCTCCCGTCAAGCCGGCAGTGCGCTAGCCACCACGAGGCTTTTCACATCCATCTTCACGACTCCTGTTCGCCTCGTTGGGGAAACGCAGCCTCTACCCGAGTCCTTGAGGAACCTGTTCCCGGATCCTGAGGGGCGTTTCTGGGAACGCCGAGGCCATCATCCTGCCGACCGGAAGCGCGGGCTCGCCAGCCCGAGACTGGGCGGGGCCCCGGAGGACAGAGCCTATCAGAGCCGGGCCCGCCCCTGCGCGCCGCCCGACGGACAGGTGGTGGAAGTCTACTTGGAGATGAGAATTAAAGCACTAAAAGTTCCTGAACTTTAATATGTAAATTGTCGCTATTGTTATCTGCCTCCAGGTCTACTCGTTTTCCTCCTGTGTCCATAGTAGTGTGGCTCTACCTCTCCATCTTACGAGCGGTCATCGTCCACTTCTCAAGAACTTCTAACCAGTTGTCACCCCTGTGACCTTCACCTGATCCTCTTCTGACTCAACTTCCTCCTCAGCCCGTCTTCCCCATCATTTACACACAAATATCCTCCTGTTCTCTTGGCTCCTTGCTGCCATAGCCACTCTGTCGCCCGTCCTGTCTCGTGAATACTGCAAAGGGTTATCTTCTTCCTAGCTCCCAACCCCTCTGCTTCATCGGAATCTGACTTCTAGTCACTCTGCTAACACTGCTGCCACTGAAGTACTCCGTGGCTGTCATTAAATGAAACTAACACGTTTCTGTTCTGCATGTCTACAGAAGCTGATACTTATGCTTGTAATGACTGTTAACCCCTCCGCTGCTCCATTCACAGTCCTGGCTTTCCTACCTCCGATCACATTTTATTTGTACCAGTTTGTCTTCCTCATCCTGCCTCCCTCTGCTGGTTCCCAGGTCATATACTCTGGTCTCCTTCACTGGCCATAGTCCTGGGTGGTTTCTTCATGACATTGTTTTGGTATGCCCAAGTCCACACCTCTAGCCCAGACCTTCAGACTTTTAGTCACCCCACAGGCATTAGAGACTTAGCACCTCCAAGTGTATCTTTTCCAACAAACCTATTTCAATTTCTATACATCACCTTTCTCTTAGGTTCTGTATCTCCATAGATGGCATGATGTTTTTGGTTTTTTTTTTTTAAAGATTTATTAATGCATACAAGCACTGGAGTACAGACCAGAGGTGTTGGGGGGTGGGGGTGGGTGAGAGGATTCACCACAGACAGAGCCAGGAACAGAACAGGCAGGTCCACTGAGGGGAGCAGTGGGCAAGGCAGGAGAGGTCTGCCTCGCCATGTGGGTCCCCTCTCCGGCCGGCAGCAGGGATCGAACTCATGCTACAGTGGCTGCGATTTGCTTCACAGTGCATTGCTTAACCCACTGCGCCACCAGGGAGGCCCTTGGGTTTTTTTTTTTTTTAAGATTTATTTATGCATTTAGAGCTGGGGTACAGGCCAGAGATGTGGGAGGTAAGAAGACTCACCAGAGACAAAGTGGGGGCGCAGAACAGGCAGACTGACTGAAACACACTGCTGAGGGGAGCAGCGGGAGAGGCAGGAGAGGTCGGCAATGCCATGTGAGTCCCCTCCCTGGCCGGGTATCAAACTCATGCTGCTCTGCCGCGGATGCTTCACAAAGCGGCGCTCAGCCCGCTGCGCCACCAGGGAGGACCGGCATGATGTGTTTTCTCTACTTCTGATGGCCACATGGGTGACTTTACAAAGTGGATACTGTTTAGAAACTGAAAGTACAACTTGGACAAGTTCTTAAAGTCAGTAAATGACAGAGTTAAGACATGTAGCTGGGTGTTTAATTATAAAGCTAAATCTCCTGGCTGTTACACATACCTCATATAAGTTTTGGGAAACACCCACTCTCACCTGAGTCTTGCATCTCTCCACAAGGTTTGAACTTACTCTCATTACACTTACTCATGAATTTAGAACCCTTTTATAAATCAGTACCAACCTTACTCAAGGCCAGGTTTGGACACTCACATGCTCTTAGACACCACACAACAGACCAGCTACCTCTTAAGTCACTCCTAGAAGCAAAGAACTCTGCCTCAGTTGTCCCCATATGGTTCTTATTCTTCCCCTATCAAGTCATAATTTTGATACCCCAAACTTCTGACAGTTAAGTCCACCAGTTTTACCTGATATATGCTAGTGAAGTGCAAATTTGTCTGAAAATGAGCCAAAGAAAAAGGTAAGTCTATTGTAATCTAAGTAACATTATGGTTGTTTTTTCATCCTGTTTGTGATTTTCTGTTCACCTTCCATTCTTAGTCAAGAGCTGGTATTTTTCAAGCTGCAGTTTTATAAACATTTTATGAAAATATCCACTAGATGTCAGCCTTGAGCTACACTGGGATTTCCTGGGCTATGGCACTTCAAGCTATAAATTGTGCTTAGAATGAAAAACATTTGCAGTAGGAACTAGGACAGGAACTGTAGTTAGCTTTTGATATGAGCATAGTGATTTGAGCTTTCAATGAGAATAAATACTTAAATCAATAGATGATCTCGCTCTTTCATTCAACCACCACTCTTTCCCCATCTCAAAGTAAAAGCCAAAGTTCATACCACCGCCAATATCCCACGCCTCCCCAACTCTTCTTCAGCTAACCCACTTTGACCACTGTCCCTAAACACACCTGAGATTTTCTTGCAGAAACACCTTTTATCAGCTCATTATATACAAAGAGAATTTATCGAAGTGCCCTTATCAGAGAACTTCCTGAACCCCTTTCTAAATGTCATCCAACCTGCACCACCCATCCATAATGACCCACCCCCATACCCTGACGTATTCTTTCTCATAAAACTAATCATCCCCTGACATACAAACCATTAATTAACAAATGACTTTAATTAAAAAATATTCAGAGATGTCATAGTTCAAAGTACCATTCATTCTCAGTAAAAACCTAACACAAAGAAGGCACTGAATTATGGGTACACAAGACATTATTTTATTGATGAGAAACACAGTAAGTCTCTTGTACTTATCTCATAGAATCTTGGAGGAAATGCATGCAAAGTATCATTAAAAGGTTTTATAAGAACTATATGACAATCATGGCGGTCCATTTGGAAAAATATGGAAGAAATATAATGCACACATTTAGCTCTGGGCACTGAGTTTACTGCCCTTTCTCTTAATAGCTGATTGCTCAATTCTTAAACCCTATGGAAAGAGATGTTTCTGCAGAGTAGGAGCCTTTGTGGATAATTTGATTGCCTTCCTCTACATTTGAATCCATTTTCTTCTGTATTCTCCTCAAAGACAACAGAGCCCATCCAGTTCCTCTCAATATGCATTATTTAAAGGTATTCCTGGCTTTGATCTTTAATTTGCAGTTATTTTTGCCTAGAAGACTCATGATTAAGTTCTGTGATTTCCATGTCCATCTCCCCATTCCTACACGACATGCCCCTGGGAAGAAATGTAATCATCATCCATTCTGCACAAGATTTTGAGAGAAAGTCAAGAAAACCAACCCACTCTATGGTAGATGGCCATAAAACCATAGGAATAAATTATAGGCTCCTTTGAGCCCTAACCAAGAATTATTCAGCCTCTTCCCAGTCCCTCTACCTTCACAGATGCTGTCATTCTGGAGAGGGGCAAAAAATATTTAAGATTACCATTTTAAAAATGACTTTTTTAAGACTATGGGAGAATAACTAGTTAATCTCAAACATTTTTCTCTCTAACACAAGTTGGCCTGTAATGTTGATGGCTTTTTATGAAAGAACTATGTGTTTCAATTAGAGAATATTTTAGTGTACTTTCCTCTTGGATCTACAGCCTATGGTTTATTTGAATTTTGTCCTGTTGAAGAAAAACTCCTCCTATTTCCTTACAATTGAAAAAATACTCATGTTTCTCTCCAAAATCTTCTCCATTGTTTCCAACTGAAGCAAAGCACATCCTATGCATAATTTGTTAATATATTTCTTCTTTTTGGAAACATCCCAAGTAAATGTGGCCACTTGAAAGGTGTTAATACAATTAAAGTAGCAAACTCATTAGAATGGATTTTATTTTACCCTGAAATAACTTATTTACATAACTACATTTGAGAATTTAATAATTATTCAAATAAAAGGCCTAATGAGACTCTGATAAATTGTGAATATTAGCCCTTGAGATTAGATGGAATAACTTGGCTGCTATACTTTATACTGTGAGCAAATTGCATCCAGGAGTAATACCTTAATGAACTCATAGAGAGAGGTTGAACAAAACCCTCCAGACTGGTCCCCACTATGGTGTTTAAGCTTAGAACAAAATGGTTAAGCTTATCTTAAAGTGAATTATATCAGCGAGGTATGAAAACCCAACAGTGCTTGATGATAAACAATTTTTGCCCTTTTAAAGGTAAGGATAGTCACAGACTGGTCAGGAGAAAATTCTTGAGTCCAAGAATTGTTCAGAACAGGGCCTCCCTGGTGGCGCAGTGGGTTAAGCAACACACTATGAAGCAAAACACAGCCACTACAGCATGAGTTCGATTCCTGTGGCCAGCGGGGGAGGGGACCTACATGGCGCAGCAGACCTTTCCTGCCTCTCCCACTGCTGCCCTCGCAGTATATTTCAATCTGCCTGTCCTGTCCCCACTCTGTCTGGTGAATCCTCTCACCTCCTGCGACTCTGGCCTGTATCCCAGCTCTTGAGTGCATAAATAAATCTTTAAAAAAAAAAAAAAAAGAATTGTTCAGAACAGCTTAATTTAGAAGTTAGAAGTTGGCTGACTTCTTAAGCCACCTCTTCCTGCAAAGGAGATCTCCTATCCATTCCTTCTTTTATAAACTGTTTGAATTTTCTCATGCAAAACTATTTCCTGTATTAGTGCTTCATCTAACAAGTGTGTTTCTTCCAGTCGTATCCTTGGACTGTGATTTGTACCATCCACCTTGCTTATCTTAGTCTTCACTGAAGAGTAGCACCTCAAGACGATGTGTCCAAAACAGGGCTCCGAGGAGCAACAGCTACTTTCCTTGGGCTGCGTGTTCAACTCTGCACATGAACAGCACAAATAACTCTGTGGTTTCACAACAGACCCTACATTCTGGTATTATAGATTTTCTGATCCACAAGTCCTAGCCTTTCTGTCTCCTTGCTACCTTAGCTGAGCTGGGTTACTCCATTCCCACTGTTCCCCTTGGCTGAGTATGTGAGGCAGGTCTGTGGGATTCACTGTTGGCCAATAAAATGGACTTGCTTTCAGTTCTATAAGCCTTGGTCTCCCTACTACTACACTGGAGCATGCAGTGCTCCAGGCACGGGCTCTTGTCTTAGGCATAAGCCCCATTCTCCAACAAAATTCACGAGATGCTCTGCACTTGGGGAAATAATGGGATTTGTCAGACAGTAATAAAGATGACACTTGTTCTACTTTTGCTGGTGATATTTATATGAACTCTTCCATCAGCCAGAACCCTGAAGAGAAATGGGGTACATCAAGCCCTACCTTGAACCCCCAATTCCATTTGTGATATAATGACTCAGATCTAACACAACCAATACCAAGGGATGAGACCTGAAACCAAAGTACCCACAGCAACACGAAGCTCTTGCTGCAACCATGGCACGGATATGAGTAGCTACACAACCTGGGCAATTGGCCTCTGTCAACGTACCATGTCATCACCGGTATAATGTAGTGTCAGCTGCAATATCAAGCACAGCCTTGGCCAGAATCTTCAGGTGCCAACTGACATTATGGCGAAAAAAAAATTCATTCTAAGATCAAGTTGCTTTTCTTTGGACTGCACACCGGCAAGCAGAAATCAGTCCTAAAGCAAAGCTATAGATGGGAGAGAAGCTCTCACAATGGCCTTAGACCTGAAAGGCAATTCTGCTTCTGAAGGAGCTGGAGTCCTGATGGAGATAGCAAGTGCTCACAAGAGTCAAGAATCCCTTCAAATAAGGTTTTTATTTTTGGTAAGCACCACAACAGCTAGACTAGGCAGACCTCTAGTGTGTGAGTTTTGGGAGTACAGGCATAATTTCTTAGAATCCACAGATGGAATATCTGTGAATGACATAGCCACTGTCCCAAGTCAGAAGCCTAGCTATTATTTGATCCTCATCATAACTAACATCCAAGTTTACCTTGCTCAAAGCTCTACTAATCCTTCAGGTCAGATGCTCTTTCTACCTAGAAAAATCAAGGGACCTACTAATGTTCTTACTGACTCTGGTGTGTTAATAGAGCATTCTTTCAAAAACATTCCTCAGCTTCAAATCTCAATGGTTCTCTATTGTTTGTTGTGTAAAACCTCAAAACAACCTTCATATAATCTTACTATCAGCATCTTCCTCTGATTTCTGATTCTTAGCTGACTCTTGGTCTCCAAATGCCAACTTGAGCATCATTTTCTCCAGCTTTCCTTAACAGTCCCTCACCAGACTGTTAGATGTGCTTCTTCTATGCACCCACATCATCCTTTCTCAAATCTGAGTCTACTATCACTGTGCGTTGATGGGGAGTTACATATCCATATCCTCCACAAAAGAGAAAAAGTTCCTCTAATGTAGGGACTCTTTCAATTCTGAATTCACAGTGCCTAATGAATACCTAGTACATGGGAGATTCTCCAAGTGCTGGTGACCCAAAGAGGAGTAAAATACAGTTCCTGTCCTTGAGAAGCATAATCTAGAAGACAGTTATATGAATAAACTGGAATTTAATATAAATACTATGATGCTATCAACATTTTTAGCACTTCCCGTGTCTACAGTTCTATGGTCTGTATAAGACCATACTCATGCTGCTGAATTTTTGTTTGACTATCACCTGTAACACTGCTACCCAGGATAAAGGCTGGGAAAGGATGGGAAGGGGCTAGGGGAGGGAAGCAAGAGTGGTGGGGAAGACAGGATGATTTCCATTCACAAGGAATCTAGCATATAAATATATAGCTATACATACTGAATATATGGATTAATTAACCATGCCCTTCTTAGGGAGTAAGAGGTGATCATGGAAAACGAAAGTGAGAAAACCAACATTATCACTGAACTTGAGAGCGCTCAGAATCAAAGGGCTTCTGAGCAAAGGCATCAAGTAGCAGAGCGGTCGGGGAGGTCCCTTAACAAGCAGACGTGATTTTAGAAAGATACCCAATAAATTCAAAGTCTGAGGATATGCGGCCACTGCACTCTATCTCCCCAGGACCCCCTGGAGGTCCTGAGGGACTCAGAACGAAGAGGTGGTCGTCCTAGATCTCCCATCCCCTCATGACACAGGGTGAAGGATTCTGACCTAGTAGGGACACATGTACATTTTCAGATATCTGATACCTCAAAGATGGTCACAAGAATGCACAAAATTTTCATTTTTCGTTCACTACAGATCACGTTCCAGCTTCCCCCCAACTTCAAATAGAATTGAGGATAAATTGCCATTCTCCCTAGACTTGACTTATTTGAGAATCACAACCTATACTTTAAGTAGATTTCAATTAAAAACTAGAGAAAACATTCTCAAATTGGCAAACATGAATGTTTCCCTCTGAAAGCTTCTCTATGACGTCAAACTAAAGCCAAGAGCATCCCATGCATAATTTGTTAACTTATTTCTTCTTTTTAGAAACATCCCAAGTAAATGTGGTCATTCATTGAAAGGTGGCCACTCAAAAGGCCCAGTAATTTTATGGAATGAAGTTGCACAGTTAATAATGACTCTGGGGCATTTTATATCACAGGGCCCATACTTTTTAACTGATAGAATAACAATGAACTTCAGGCATTGTTCTAAATTAAACCTTTAAGTGTACATGGAAGGAAAGGAATGAACCAAAATAAAAATATTTTGACTTATATCTTTAATTTATGAAAGCTTGTTCAAGGGAGTCCATATATACCACAAACACAGTCAGCAAACTGAATTTTCATGTGCCACTTAAAGCTTCTTTACATTTGGCCGATTTCTCTAGCCTAGAAGTCAGAACCAGGTCACCACCAGCTTAGAGTTAGAGAAAGGCCCCTGATCAGCCCAGATAGGGCTGCACTTCCCTAATCTATACTGTCCATTCTGTACAAAAGCCTGTGAGTGGACCCATGTACTAGCCAATTATGGAAGTTATACCGTTCTGCCTCCTACAAAGAAAAGGGGTGAAGTTTGTCTACTGATTTTTTAAAATATTTATTTTTATTTATTTATGCATACAATAGTTGGGGTTTAGACAACAATCAGCCTTATGCATACAAGGCCAGAGATGCAGGGGTAAGAGGATTCAGCCGAGTCAGAGTAAGGAGCAGAACAGGCAGATCTACTGAAATGCACTGCTGAGGGAGCAGTGGATGAGACAGGATTGGTCTACTGCACCATGTGGGACAGCTCCCTGGCCAGGGATCGAACTCATGCTGCAGTGGCTGGCGATAGCTTCATAATGCTGAGACTCAAGCTCTGCACCACCAGGCAGGTCTCTGGATATTGATTTTATTGAATAAATTCTTCAAAATATGACATGTATAATTTAAAAACATAGAAGAGTAATCTGTTTCAGTTACCTAAGACTTAAAATAATGGGCACCAGCATTAAATAGCGATATATGATTCTGTAGGTCACTATAAAAATATTCCTTATATCAAAAAAAAAAGTGAAAGGAGAAAAATCTATGAATGTGAAACTGAGGGGTGCCATAAATATGGGGAGAAATGTCAGAGATAGAAGCAACATGAAGGGAAATAGCCTGATACTAAGAAAGCTGAGAACATGAAATTTAGTGTTGCTGGGGTTGCACATACCATGACGAAGAGCTGACCAGCTTATAATTCTTTCCTCATCAAAATTCAAATAAATCTCTATGGGAAATGTTCCATAATATGTCAGGTCTCATTATAAAGTCAGTTTGCAAATAAACTTCATAAAAATTCCTTGACAATAATGTTTCAGCTCAATTGGTATTTACTCTGCATAGTGCTAGAAAAAAGAAGGGGCCTCCCTGGTAGCACATGGAGTTGAGCACCACACTGTGGGGCTTCTGCAACCACTGCAGTGAGAATGCAATCCCTGGCCAGGGAGGGGACTCACATGGAGCAGCAGACCTCTTCTGCCTCACTCACTGCTCCCTTCAGCAGTGTATTTCAGTGGATCTGCCTGTTCTGCTCCCCACTCTGTCTCTGGTGAATCTTCCCATCACCCCCCACCCTGTGCCTCTGGCCTGTACCCCAGCTCTTGTATGCATAAATAAAAAGACTTAAGAAAAAAAACATAAAATTTCTCTTTTTTTAAATTTTTTTAAAAATTTCTTTATATCCTTCTTAATCTGGAAACATAGCTACTAAAAGAGCTACTATGTAAAAATCCATGTCCTGTTGTGTGCATTCATTCTGTAATAATGTCTTTTTAAAATTCAAACATACTACAGCTTTTAAAAAATAGATGATTTGACATCCAACTCTTTCTAATCTCTAGTAACATTTTTGAAATTGTTCAAGGTTGTATACACCTAGTCTTCTAGGTTAAAAAATAAAATTCACAGAAAATGATGCTTAACCAAAACTCCCAAACTCAAATATCTAGGAGAGTCAAATACTTTGAAGCTGGTTTACATTGTGTGTCTGTGTGCATGTAACAAATTACTAACGTGATAGTTACGTGACCATCCAAAACTGATTGAAAGCTGACTGTTGTCTAAACCCTTCAAATTCAAGGACTGCATCATTCTTCATGACACAAACCCAAATATTTAAACATACCAGAAGTACAGAATCAATGTGACCATTTCTTTCTTTGGCAATAATGTTTACTTCTCAACTGCTTAACAGATAAGTGCAATCTGGCCTCTTCCCAAAGCAGATGTGATGAACTCCTATAAACACTGTACTGAATGAATGGGCCTTATGGGGCTCACTCTGGAAAAAGAGAAATATCTGAGGTCATTCCCAACCCCAATTTACCAACTCTGACTTGAAAAAGGACTCGAGAAGACACAGGTATTCTTTAATGCTTCATGCAGCTCATGCTATAATGCACCTAGGTCTAAATCAAAAGAAAATTAGAAAAGGATTTTCCAGGAAACATTTTAAAACCCAGCTCAAACCCAAAGTCTGATTTTAGTCTGACAAAAAGATGTCACCCAAACATTTATTTTCACTCCTACTTCTGGGAAAAGGCTTCTGATGACCAAATTTAGTTTCTGTCCAACCTAGTTCCCACTTGGCACACAAGGTTTTTTCAGAAGGTTATTTCGATTCTGCTTTTGAGGGATCAGTGGGCATTGTTTTCTCCGTACGTGCTGCTTGTTCCCCAGAGTGTATAATGCGTCCTTTGGTCTTCACAAGTCTCAGAGTTGGGCAGGACAGGCAAACCCTCTCCACTTCACTACGAAATGCTCAAGTCCAGAACTGGATTTTTTTTTTTAATATAAAAGCACCAAAAGTGGTATGACTGCTAATTTGCTAATGACTCTAACACATAAACAATATAGCTCACAGAAGCTATTCCCTTTTGAGTTTGGCCACATTAATCTAGACCAAACCGAGACTTCACCTGCACATGATGGCCACACATTGGCCCTTTATTTGATTCACACTAACTGGGCCCTCACTAAGAAACACTTTCTAGTGGATAAGAAAAAGGGATTTAAAAACCCACAGCTGCCGTAAGACTGACATAAGAGAACAAGATATTAGAATCTTCTAAGCCCAGAGGTGGAAAAATATTCCCAAGCCAAGTTACAAGGAAATGTACATAGTATTTGTATTATCTTTATGATTTTAAACATAAGGAGTGAAACAGCCAAACCCACTAACGTTTTCCTATATGGCACATGAATGTAAATGACTACACTATTTAAACGATAACTGCATGGTTAAAGAGCTCTATGCTTATACTTAATTACTCTTTATGATGACGGCTTTAAATCTACCAAAAGAGTCTCGTCATCCTCTATCTTCACCTGAGGCTTAAAAGTAACTTTCAGAGGCTCTGGGGTGGGGATGTTCCCGCCTTCCTGCGTAGGACACACCACCTTGGCCTCCCCATGGTCTGTTTCACTGAGCTCATCAGTACAGAGCTCGTTGACGGGACCCAGAGACCCGCTCCTGGCAAGGATGTCCACGCCCATCTCCCTGACCTCTTCTGGGCCTTCAGCCACAGGTCTGTCTTTACCTTTCCGAAGGCTACGAATCTTGAAAGCTTCCCTTGAGGGAGCTGCATTAGAAATCGATTTCTTAAATCTTTCCCCTGACTGTTTCAGCCTCTCTCCTGACTGTTTCAACCTCTCTCCTGACTGTTTCAGCCTCTCTCCTGACTGCCTTAGTCTCTCCCTCCTCTCTGGGGTCACTATTCTAGTTCTGATTCTGTTCACTTTCTTGTCAAAATTCTGCCGTGTCTTTTGCATGCTTTCCTTGGAAAATGCCTTTTTGATATTATCAATATGTTCCTTGCCTGTTTTTCTAAGTTTGTCAGATCTGCTTTCTTCAACATAATATTCTTCATCTGAAGACAGATCGATTGGAGGATCAAAGATATCTTCCTCCTCCTCTTGATCCTCACTTAGATTTTTATCTTTAACAATAGACAGGGATGTTGGACACTGAATCTTCTCCTGAAGGAAAGAAAAAAAAAGCACGTTAGAAATCAGCTGTTTTTACAAATGATGTCAAATATAAATAATAAAAAAAAAAAAAAAGAAAAGTAATGGAAATAAAATAAGCAGAAAATAAAATAAAAAAAAAAAAGAAATCAGCTGTTTTTTGGGGCTTCTCTGGTGGTGCAGTGGGTTGAGCACCACACTGTGAAGCCTCCATGGTACAGTAGCACAAGTTCAATCCCCGGCCAGGGAGGGGACCCACATGGTGCAGCAGACCTCTCCTGCCTTGCCCACTGCTCCCCTCGGCAGTGTACTTCAGTCGTTCTTCCTGTTCTGCTCCACACTCTGTCTCTGGTGACTCCGCTCACCTCCTGCAACTCTGGCCTGTACCCCAGCTCTTGTATGCATAAATAAATCTTTAAAAAAAGAAATCAGCTGTTTTACCTTCTTCTGGTCATGCCTTTTAAGTCTCCTCCCTGGAAGGTCTATTCTCTACCTGCTCCTTAAATGCTGGTGTTTCTCAGGGTTTCTCTCTGCTTGGCCGTTTTTTCTTCATCTCCCATGCTCATCCTGAGAAACCTTATCTATTCCTATGTCTTCAGGCTTAATTGCAAGCAAACACACCTATCTATCAATACTCAAAGCTTTAAGTTCAAATTCTTTAGTAAAATTAGAAAGCCCTTCAGTTTGAACTAAAGTTATCTTCCTATTCCTTTAGCCCAACAACACAAAACTACCCCCAATTCCTCAAATATTTAAAAATCTCACCCCTCCTTGCTTTAGTAAATGTGATTTTTGCCACCCAAAATATCCCTTTACCTCTTGTATTCTGTGAACAAAATTTTTTTAAAGAATCAATTCAAATGTTCCCACATCCCCGAGACTAATTCTGTCTCTAATTTACACCAAAATGACATGTACATATCTATATTTATAACATTTATCACAGTTTGAATTGGATTGCAACTCTACTTATATATTTATATCTTATCTGTCTTATACATACATATATCTTCCTGAGACCTTCACCAGATGACAGATTCCATGAAAGCAGACTTTTTTTATTTTATGCCCCATCTATTAGAATGTCTTGTACATAGCAGATATAACTCAACAAATGACTGTTAGATGAAATAAAAGCTTATGCCTTCCTCCATCAAATAGTCACTAACCATCTACCATACACCAGTCAACGTTCAAGGAACTGAGACTCTCCTGTACAGAAAATAAAGAGCTGTTCTTACAGAGAAATGAGGATGTTAAATGTATAGTATGTTGAGTGGTGCTAAGAGCTAAGGTGAAAAATAAAGCGGGAAAGGTAACTATACGGTGACTGGTAAGGACACTTGGAAAGGCCTCACTGATAAGGTGACATCCTAGCCTAACCCTAAAAGCAATGTACACAGCTGAAGAGGAAGAACAGCAAGGAAGGTCGTGTGGCAGGACAGAGTAATCAGGGCGCAAGAGGAGAAGATAAGTTAGCAGGAGTGGGAGGCCACATCACACAGAGCAGTGGCTCTTATTCTGAGTGTGACAAGAAGCCTTATAAAAAGTTTTAAAAATCGCACGTGATTTGACCTCTGTTATAAAAGGATCACACTTGAAAACAGGCAAGAGGGCAAGATGAGAAGCAGAAAGAGCAGTGGTAGACCACTGACGTGAGGCAGAGATGGACCAGAGTATTGGCAGAGGTGGTGGAAAGAAGTGGTTTGATTCCCCATCCACTTAGGTAGAAGCCAAGAGTATTTGCTGCCTGATTTGGGTGTGATCTATTAGAGAGTGTCAAGGACGACTCCAAAATATAGGCAAATGCAACTCAAGAACAGATTTGCCATCAACACAGATGGGGAAGATAGATGGAAGACAGGGGGAAGGAAGGCATCTGGACATCCAAGCAGAAATGATGAGCATGTAGCTGCATCTTTAAGCCCAGAATTAAGGAGAAAGATTGAGACTGGACTAGAGAAATGTAGGAGTCAGAATTAAAAATCATGAGACTAGATGAAAGAGATCACCAAGATACTGAGAGAATGGTCTACACTTTTTATTATTCAAAACTTCTTGGGGCCAAGAGAGCTTCAGAATTTTGTGCACTTGGATTTGGGGATATATATTATAAAACACTCCCAGTGAGATTTTGGGAAGAATTATTCTTCTGGCAAAGAAAAAAAAAACAAACCATGAATATTTCTTCCAAGGTGAGATAAAGACTACAAAACAGCTTTGTGCTATTTCAAATCAGATATGGCCACCTGAGTTCAGGTGACGTCTACATCTTGCTGTCAAATGAGTTATGGAAAAAGGATGTTTTCTGAAATGTCTGGATTTTGGTGTTAATAAATAAATGAATTTTGGACCTGTAAATAAGAAGAAAGATATAAGGAAGAACCAAGATGGAGAAATATCAGCCAGTGAGGCAATGAGGAAATCCATGAGAGAATGGCATTCCCAGAGGCAAGGGGAAAGAAGCTTCATAAGAGAGGAAGGAATCAACTATGGCAAACACATCAAAAGGGTAAGAGTGAAACTATATTTGAGAATATGGCAGATACTGGTGACCTTAAGAACCAGCCCAGAAATACAGCCACCAAAGCAACCCAACTCTCTACAGGTTATTTCCAAAACTAAATAAGCAAAACACTAAAAGCTCATGAGATTTTTAACAGAACCCATGAGTTAAAATGTCTAAAAGAAACTATGCTGCCCCTACTTGAGATCCAGATGGCATGTCAATCCAAAAAATGTAATAAGTATATAAGAAATATACTGACACATACTCTAAAGATCTATCAGCCTGAGTGTCAAGAAGGTATCCCTGGAACTTTATTTCTTTGGATACTTTAAGTTTGTTGGCTACATGATTGGAGAGTGTGGGAGCTAAAAAAAAGGCAGGATGGGTGTCTCATAACTCTCTGATGAATCAGTTAGAAGCAGCATAATTATTCCTCTCCTTTCCTCACACCTGCTCCAGGGAGCAACTTCAGCAACACCAAGTGGGTTGATATGGCCTGGGAAGGTATAATTAGAAAAGGAAGGAGCCAAAGAATAATCACTGCTTGGTAGTAGGGAAACCTTTACAACCCTGCTATGAAGAAATCAGACAGTGTTTAACTCAGGATCACATAACCATCTTCCATTGCACAACAATCACATAAAATTAGGCTTAAGAACAAAACAGAGATACACTCAGGGGTATTACTTGTTATGTGGGTCTATTCTTCACAGTTCCTCTGGGTTAGCCATACCATAATTTAATGGTAAATACACCTTAGTAATAATTGAAGGTACTAGAAAGTTGACTTGAATTCCAAATAGAATATATATCTTTTCATGTAAAAGTTCAGGCAAAATGATGATCTTTTGCTACAAAATGAGTAGTATGGTTTAAAGTGGCCTTGACTGACAATCAAAGTAATCAGCGAAATCTTGAATAGCTAGAAGTCTGAGACTCACCATTAGGGAGTAGCCAGGTATCTCATTTGGTAGTCACGTGCATGTGATTAAAGAGCGAAATTGTTAGAAAATATAGTAAAACTCCTAACTTGCATGATGAAAGGGTTATTAAGTTGAAAATATGTTCAAAGAGAAACCACAATTGTACGAGAAATAGCAGATAATTTGTTTTTAATGCCCAATGTCCAGGATTAGGTGAAAGCTCAGTCATACACAATTGTAGGTGATAAAATACCAATAATGACTGCTTCCCAAAGATAAAACCAGGGAAAATGTTTTGAGGGAAAACACAAATGGAAGCAAATTACACTGTGGCTGAACTGCCCAGCTTCAAATTAGTTTTAGTAGAAGGGACAATGTCAACATAACCATTTAGACACTAACTATGAGAATGAATTGTAAGAGTCAATTTTAACTGCTCAGAATATCCATGTGAATATTATTCTAGCAGCTAATCAATCATCAAATCCATTGGTGTTTGCCTTTATTTTTTTTCAACAAGCTCTCCCATTATAAAAGATAGCAACTGCTTATTGACAAACTGCTGCTTACTCTGAAAAACTTAATTTCACTGAAATTATATATAAATTCAAAACATTATATCCTATAAGGAAATATATCTGATTTAAACTAGGGCCTCTTGGTTGTTTTTTCATACCCTCTTCTCTTTTTTTAAGATTTATTTTTATTTATGCATATTAGAACTGGGGTATAGGCCAGATATGGGGGTGAGAGGATTCACCAGAGACAAAATAGGGAACAGAACAGGCAGATCTACTGAAATACACTGCTAAAGGCAGCAGCGGGCAGACAGGAGAGGTCTGCTGCTCCATATGTGGGTTAGCTCCCTGGCTAGGGGTCAAACTCATGTTGCAATGCTGGCAATAGCTTGATAGTCCTGAGACTGAACCCCTTGCATCACCAGGGAGGTCCCATATCCTCTTCTATTAGTTACCTTAAAAAAAAAGGAAAAGCTAGGGGATTCCATATTAAACAGGTGAATATGGAAACATCCTAACTTAAAAAAACAATACGTCATAGGCAAGAGTCAATTAGAACATTTCAGAAACTTCCTGAGTCTAGCCAAATCTTGAATGATATCTACCCATTCTTTGCACAAAGGTACTCAGGAGAAATAATGGATACCAAGGATGCCCCATGCAAGAAGAGGGTGATATAAACCCACTACTGCTAATGCTCTTGGAAAGTGAATCAAATGATGGATACCACATTTTCCAATACCAACTCTAGATTCCCAATGCACACACTAGCACTGGAACTGGCCTCTGAAAATAAAATGACTGATTTTTTTCCCTCAAACTTTCAAATCTGGAGAAGTGCGTTCCAGGGACACAAGGGTAACTGTATAGGACTTCAAGTGATGCAATCCAACCTGTCTACCTTGGAAATAGGCACCTCCTCTTGCTTCCCTCTCTATTCTTCTTCGTAAGTGACCAACAGGCTTTTAAAAACATCCAAAATACCACCCTGCCATCCCAGTGCAACTTTATCAGTCAACACCAGGCTACATAAGAGCTGACTAATGTTTAAAGAATGCCGTGGGGAGTTAGGACCCACATCCCCAGTACCTTACAAATAACTGCCTACCTAATTCAACTGTGTTCCCAGTTTCATTTCCTGGTACTTTCATTCTTCTACATTTTTTTACCCATGGATCTAGATTTTTTCCTCCCCATGCATATAGGCAGCCATCCATTTATAGAGTACAGTGTGATTACAATGAATATCCCCGCACACATTCCTGATTTCATGCTTAGAACCAATTGACAAATTTGGGGATTGAAAGGTATGTAAAGTTTTAGAATTCTTAACATATACTAACAAAATTGGCCTCCAAATATTTGTGCCAATTAATATTCCTACTAGCAAAATAGGAAAGTGCTTGTTTTTCATGCCCTTAATTCCTAAGTATGTTTTAGTAACTAGCTAAAATATTTAATAGTTTGAAGTAGAGTTCCAGTCATTTATTAATTCTAGTCATAAATATTAAAATATTTAATAGGCTAAATAGTGGGTTTTTTTGATAATATGACTTTCCTGTTGTCTACCATAGAAGTATAGTTAAATTTTTCCTATTTAATCGCAAGAGTTTTAAAATAGGTTACAGATACCATACACTTACCATGGATGTGTTCCTATTTCAAAAAGTTGAGTGTTAAGTGCAGAGTAATATAAGAACTTAGTTCAATACACAATGCCCTAATAGAAACTTATATTAAATCGAGTAAAAAAACCTCTATAATCAAATAAAAGGCACCACTTATGTGACTCCTACATCTGTATAGTTACTACAACAATATGAAAAATAAGAGCAATTGCCTGAACATTTAAAAAGATTTTTATCACTGTGATTTACATATTACTAATGTCTAATTATATTTTTAAAAGTTTACATTTTATTATTTAGGCTCTTTCCAGGCTCTCCATAAGAAGGGGGTAACATTGTGGAGTTAATGGGTCTCAATTTCTTTTTATATCACAAAGAAGTATTTAAAATGAGATTGCTCTTAGGTCTCTTCTAGTTCTAAAATTTGCACAGTCTATAAAACAACATCATGGTAATATGGCAAAGAGCCTTGTCAATAATAAATTTCAAAGGCAAGAAAGAACCTCAGTTATGATTCGTAGTTTACATGACATGAAATGGTTGAGAAGTTCTGAATAATGACATTAGTTAACATAGAATTAACAGGATATTGCTGGCAATTAAAGGATGCAAGGGATTGCAGCAATCAAGCTAAACACAAGTATGAGCTTACCTGGAATATGACCACACGGAATTTGTTTTTCTTCAATATTTCCTCTTGCTTGGTTTCAACTTTTTTAACCTGGACTTGTTGCTTCTCCACGCGGGCCTTCACATCTTTAATATGAGCACTAACTTTTCGGGTTTTCTCAAACAACTTGTTAATGACATAGCCAGTATTACTGTGTGACTGTGAAAACTTCAAGAGGTCAATCTGCACGGATTTTATGGCATTTTCCATGTGCCTGTGTCTCTCCTCTATTCTCTTCTGGCTAGCCTGCACGCTGTCCACAATGGCGGCCACTTTGTCCAGCACAGTCACAATGGTGAGAGCAGCATCTTGGTCTTCATCTTCTGGAATATTCGACAGACGATTCTGGTGGATTTTATCAGCATTTGAGGCAGACCCATTATGCTCCATTTTGTTTATTTCTCAATGAAAGATGTTCTGCCACAGTCAAATCTGGCACTTAAGAGTAAAAGGTTAGCTCGGTAATGGGCAACGGCGTTGTTTAAAGGGCTGGAAACCTCGCCCCTGGAGACTGGTCAAATATTTCTAACTATAAATACCCATACATGACTGCTCTGCAATATGAACCCTTGCAAAGCACTGGGTACTGTTCCAAACATGCTTGCTGACTGACTAAGGGACTCAAATAAGATTATGTGGGAAGAGAGGAAGCTTTAAAAAAAAAAAAATGTTCACCAAAGCCACCATGTTACTAATATTAAGATCCAGAAGCCAAATGAACAAAAGAACAAACTTCAAATGTTGGATGAAAGGCAAGTCTTTGTGTAATTAATTACAAGCAGCATTTGCAAGAAGCAGAGAAGAGTACTGAGCTGAAAACTGCTTTTTCTATTAATTTCACATATTAAATGTAAGAAAAGGTCAGTATCAAAGAATGTAGTAAATAAACACACCAAAGTCAATGCCATATAGGGAAAACATTATATTATAACATGCTTTTTTCAAACCAAATATTAAAATTAATATTTAATTTTGAACATATCCTTAAATTCTACATGCATACTTCTAAATATCTAAACTACATGTTAAACAGCTGAATACATTCTATTCATACTTCTGATCTTTAAACACCAACAATCTATTGATATAGCTATTACTACAGGACAAATTTGGATAGAGGTCTCATAATTTTAAGTTCACTTTAAGAGCACCAATCATTAACAATCATTTTTGCATTTTATTCACAAACACTAATACAATTTGTTATTTATGTTAAAACAAATATTTCCTTTAAAAATGAATGTGTATTAAAGTAGTTAACTTAGAGAATAGGCTTTATTCCAATCTGTTTGTTAAACAGATTGTTTTCACAATATCTAAATCTACCTTTCAGCGATCTGACCCATCACTGCTACCAGAAACTTTTTCAAATTATAGGAATTTTTTTTTTTTCAGAAAGGAATGATCAAATTTCAGTCCATACATTTTATAAATATTTTATATCTAACACACACAGCTTTATAATTCATGCGATAGGCAGTGTCTAAAAAATCAGTTACTAAATCTCAAAAACATTTAAGTGTCTATTTAAACACAGTGTCTTCTAGATTTTTATTTTTTTTGTAAGAAAAGTAATCTGTAAACATCTTTACCTTTAGTTCATGCTTAGTCATTTGCTGTGTTCATTGTGGAAGAAGTGGGTATGACTTTATAACCATTTGTGAAGTGGTCCATCTTTGCAAAAATATTACATTCCATGGGTAAAGAACAAGTCTTATAGTTACCATGTGGTACAAATTTGTGAAATCAATTTCTGTATTTAAAAACATAAAACAAAGACTACTAAAGAGTCCAAAACTGTTGTAGCTGAATATTCTAAATACAAGCCAACAGTACTACACTAAAAATGTCCAAAAATAAGGCCTCTGAAATAAACGTTTCCATTCTTTAAAAAAAGACATAATAAATGTATCTCACATGGTTAGTGTACATATAAAAGTCATCCGTCTAAACCATTCTGGACGACGTATCTGAAGTAAAATGACCTAGGTTTTGCTTCTGTCGTCGGCCTCTATTGTTTTTAGGACATTTTCTGTTAAAAGGGAAAAAAAGGAAAGAAAAATGTTATTTGGTTTGTATATTTCAAAAGTTTCCAAAGTAATACACATTTCACACATAAAGTCATATTGTATGTGATCACATGAAAGGGAAATAGGATGCTCTCTGACACAGACAAGGTGAGGACCAAATTGTCAGACTGATATCTTCAAAGCTGGGAGATATAAAGTGCAGCTACTGACACCAGCAAAACTCATTCCCAGGATCTTCCTGCTGCTTATTTCACTCCTGAGAAGAATTCTGCTTTCCTCTATACTGGCACCTTCCCAGCCATATGATTGATAAACATATAAACCAGTGACAGTAGAAAGGATCCTGGACTATATAATTTCTGTGAGCATTATGTCACTCTCCCAAAATGATGAAATCAGATTATGTCGAGGGAGAAATCAAGAAGTAAGCTTATAGCCTCAGATATGAATACACTGGGAATGCCTAGTGATTTTACACAATGGCTCAAAAAAGTCATTCTATACCCTGCTTAGGCAAACCACAAAAACCAATAAAGAACTAATATGCTGGGAGAAAGAAGTATCCTTCACCCTACTCTCACTTCACCACATATTTCTCCATGAAGGTATATACATCTCACTGTCGAAACTGCTCTTATGCCCGCCCACAAAAATGCGAACTTATGAGTTTTTACTATGCACAAGTAGGAAAGAGACTTAGAAAAACTATTAATTTTGAGTTTGGGTTTTGCTAATATCTCGCTGTGCAAACCTCTACTTTCTTCTAAGCAAATATGAAATTGACAGTTGAACCATCCCCTAAAGTCTCTGCCAGTAAGGAATAGTATAACCTAATGAAAAGAAAGTCACATAACAATGAATACCCCACTCGAAAGCTCCATATTTTAATTCCATTTCACAGAGCACTAGTAGTTTGCCCTTACTTAAAAATCTGTACAACACTTCTATTTTAGTTGTTTTTACATATTTTACCTTACTAATAATCCTCATGAAAACACTGTGATTCATCCCCATTTCATAAACAATGAAACTTTTGAGGCCAATCAAGCCTTTTTAACTATTACTAATTCACCATGACCTTGGAAAAGTTTCCACTTGAAGAAACCGTGGTTTTTTTCACCTATAAGGGGGAGAGGGTTGGCCAGGAAGGCATTTGAGGTGCCTGACAATGTTATGTCAGTCCAAAAATGTAAAAAAGATTCCAAGTGTGAAAAAGGAAAATCTTACTCATGCAGTCTTGATAAGCAGGTTAGTGGTGACATCCTTTTAAAAGAAGATTCATCCCATGGAGCAGCCGCCATGGGGTAAGTGAACAGCTGTCCCACAATGACTGTGTGGGAGAGCCACTCCTGAAAAATTCTATGGAGATAAATCCAAGTACATAGATAAATCCAAGATAGTCTGTAACTGTCACCAACATAGCAAGACACAAGGGGAGAAAATATCACAATAAAAGACAGGTCTCGAGAAGAAATCTGTGATAAATTCAAGATGACCCTTTAGTCAGGGAGACAGTGAAGACATGTAACACAACTAAACCTACACTGTGATGTCCAGATGCCTGTGAAGGTCGCAAATGGACTTCAGGTATAAACTGGAGGAAACAAAAGAAAATTGCCTGCCAGGTCGTGTAATTTAGTAATTGAGGATTACAGCACAGAGAACGAGCTGGACAAAAATGAATTATGATTTATAAAAGGGTTTCTTTCTGTGACCTTGGGCAAGGCATTTCCCCACCTCAGGGTTTCAGTTTCTTCACTTCTCCAGAATGAAGGGGTTGAACTCAAAGTGCTTCCTGCCAACTCTAACAGCCTTTGATCTTCTTAAAGATCACCAGGTCTCAAAACCTTTCCTTACCTTTATTTCTTTCCTTCACTTTCCAAATCACTGATTACTCTCCACTACTGCTTTTGTCTAGTGTCTTAAATGATCTGCCTCTACCTCACATTTTCCCTCCTCCAATGAATTATGCACTTGATGTTCAGATTAATGCTTTTTAGAATGTTTTATACTAAGTTACCTCCAGGCTCAAAAGCCCTGAACTGCTAGAAAATCAAGTTGAACCTTGTTTCCACGTGATAGTCATGCTTGGCATGACACAACATGGACCCTCCTCTGGAGGGTTCAGTGTAAAGAAGAATGATTTAGCAATCAGGCAGCAGTGAATCCAAATCCGGGCTTCCACACACTGCTTGAAGGACGATAGGCAAATTGCCTACCTTGGAGCCTACGTCAAATGGCCATGGGCAGCCCTGCTGTTACACGTTTTCCTTTTTTCTGCTGTCGTGATTTTTTATAACACTATGTCCCTTTAATCTGCCCAATTTTATATTCAATAGACTTGCCTATGGGTGGATCATCTATCCTATGGAATAAAGTCCACTGACGCTAGCCTCTGAATTTTATGAAAAATGTTACTCAGAGAACATTTTTTATAATTTCTAGACTTATCATTTCAGCTCCAGATGGCTAAGATAACTGAAGGCCTGGCTTCTATCCAGATCTTGTATAGAAAAGTCATAAACCCATCATGGCCTGCCAGTATCTGTAGCTGATATGAGCCAATACTCTGTCTAGAATATAGCAAAGAAGTATAGAGATAATGTTTATGGCACTTCTGAATCAAATCTTAGGGGATGTAAGAAATGGCAAGCAAGAATACAGGAGACTGGGAAGCATAAAGACAATATGAACTTGATTTGCTATGATCTTCTCAGATGCAGTGCAGCGCTGGCATATATTTCCATTAACTTAGAAAACACCCAGTTTGTACCAGTTCAACTCCAAATGTCCTTTAATTTATGACAAATGATTTCAGTGATGATAGAAAACTTTAAAGTTTATTACTCACTACTATAATCCAGGAAATGAAGTAATGTTAAGACAATGATAAATAAGAAAAGCAGTTTTCTTTTACTTCTAATTTCCTCCTTCCCTAGTAGTATCTATTATGGATTAAAGTATATTATAAACACATTGTAACACCCTCAATTTTCCCAGAGCTAAAAATTTCTGCATGGCTCTTTTGTGCATGTGCAGACCATTCTAAACATTCTGTTATCCTTACTGTCAGGGAATACAGTGCTCAAAATGGGACATAGTTCTAAGATCCCTAAATTTCTTTATGCATTGACTATTCTCATGCACCTTCTTTCTGCAGTCCAGAAAGACTCCTACCCCCAGGAATAAGCTCTTGCCCATATTTTAAAGAAGCAAGGGAGGGAAAGGTGAGACTCACACGAAAACCCCAGGGAACTGATCCTGGGGATTTTTTCCTAGTAGGTGGATAGACTTAAAACCCCTATCACTTTGAGTGTACCTCAAGGTTTTTCTTTATCAGCTGCTCCCTTTAATTTAAAGCTGCTATTTTTTTTTCTTTCTTTTTTTTTTTTTATTTTGACATCATTTGTATTCCCCAGGGAGTTCCCACCACCATTCTACCCGTGCACCATCACCTCGGTTCCTTGTGCTCTTTCTGCCCTCATCCCCATCTTTGTCCTCTCTTCCTTTCCCTCCCCCCACCCATGGTCCCTTTGGTTTATCTTTGACCTTTTGGTCTTATTGAGTTTTTGTTTGCTTTTGGTTGTAACTACCCACTTCCTTGAGCTTCTTCTTCTTTTTTTTGTTGTTGTTATAATTGTTGCTCTTTCATATTCCTCCTAATAGGGAAGCCATCCAATATTTTTCTCTTGCCTTCTGACTTGTTTCACTGAGTATAATTCCTTCTAGCTCCATCCATGTTTCTATAAATAGCCCTAGTTTGTCATTTTTGATTGCTGAATAATATTCCATTGTGTATATGTACCACATCTTCTTGATCCAGTCATCTACTTTTGGGCATTTGGGTTGTTTCCATGTCTTACCAATTACAAATAGTTAAAGTTGCTATTTCTTATGTCATGACTTACCTTGTTATGCACATGACAATTGCTACTATAATGGCAATCTGTACAGCTCCAATAATAGCTGCAATAAGAACATGGGTGAGCTTCTGCCTACTTGGCACTACGTAGAGAATACTAAAGTCTGTCTTTTCACACTGCTGTCCAGTATAACCAGATTCACACCTGAAAGGGGAGAAAATTTCTATGAGAATTATAAATCTCAGTAATCAACAGGTTTTTAAATTAAAATATACAACAGTATAAAATTTAAACAGAAACAAAAAAAAAAAACAGGTGTTCTCTCTCCATCTGAGAAAAAGAAACTATCATTTGGGTATTTTCTTACATCCTTTTTGACAGTTCCATTTAACATAGTGTTCCTTTCACCTGTAGTGATGTACCATTAATTTTAAAATTGTTAAATAATCTTTACCACCTTCATTTAAAAATAGACACCTAACAGTCCACTCAGAGGCTACACTATAACATATATACTTCTTGTTCTATAACATATCAGTTAATTCCCAAGTTTCACGTTTATGAGACAGGTGTGGTAAACTTCCTGGTGAATTACCTTTCTCTATGTTATTCTTAACACTTCCTTATATTTGGAAATGGGATTACTGACTAATGTGTATAAACATTTACAAAGTTTTTTGAACACAGCACCAAATTACAATAAAAACACTTTTCAACGTACATGATAAAATGACTTAGATGCAGAAGGGAGATGAAAATAAGTTATTAATGACACAAATAGAGCCAAGTAGTCAAATAGGTATTAATGTTAGAAATTATCTGAATGCCAATTAAAATTAAATAAAAAACCAACAACATAACTTGATAATAACTTGACAGGGAGAAACATGTAAGATAGTTAACAGAAAATTCACATTTTTGAAGCATGAAAATCACCCTGTCTGCAGCTGGAACTGATTAATAAAATACCTGCAGTATAACGATATTGGGTTCGTTAAAGTCCAACACTTCATTTAAAAAAAAAAAAGTTTTACTAAAGCACACATAACAATAATACAAAGAAACCGAGGAGCAGGGAAACAGAAGCTAGGGGTGATGTGAGTCCACCAACCCTGTCGCTCCGCAGACACCGGCCAGTAGGCTTCACACTGGGCTCTAAGCTTCTTAGCAGACAAGAAACAACAGAGTGAGATAGGTCGACAGACCATGGAGCAGAATTGAGAGATTAGAAATAAACCCACATATCTATGGCCGACTGTTTTTTGATAAACGGTGCCAAGACAATTCAATGAGAAAAGGATAGTCACTTCAGCAAATGGTGCAGGGAGAACTGAACATCCACATGCAAAAGAATAAAGCTGCATGTCTTCCTGACCACATACACAAAAGTAACTCAAAATGGAACACAGACCTAAATGTAATAGCTAAAACTGTAAAAGGGGGAAAAAAGAAGTAAATGCTCATGACTTAGATTAAACAATGACTTCTCAGATCTGACACTAAAAGTATAGGCAGCAACCACCACAATGATAAACTGGACTAAATAAAAAAATCATTGCCACTTAAGAAGGTGAAAGGAAACCCTAAAGAAGAAAAATTTTGCCAATTATATATCTGATAAGAGACTTGTATCTAGGATATATAAACAACTATTATTAACTCACTAACGAAAAGATGCAAAACAATTACAAAATGGCAAAAGATGTGAATACACATTTCTACAAACAGGATATACAAATAGCCAACAAGCACATGAAAAGATGCTCAACATCACTAATCATCATGGAAATGCAAATCAAAACCACAAGAAGATACCACTTCACACTGGTTAGGATAGCCAGAATCAAAAATTCAGACGACAGCACATGCAGGAAATACTTGGAAATGTAAAAGAGTAACAATTCTTTGGAAAGACAGTCTTCAAGTTCCCCAAAATGTTAAAGACAGTTACCACTTGGCCCAACAACTGCACTTTTACCATTTATCCAAGTAAAATTAAAACATATATCTACAGGGCCTCCCTGGTGGTGCAGTGGGTTGAGTGCTACACTGTAAAGCTATCCCCCTGCACAACAGAGCAAGTTCAATCCCCCCAGGGAGGAGACCCACATGGCACAGCAGACCTCTCCTGCTTTGCCCGCTGCTCCCCTCAACAGTGTATTTCAGTGGATCTGCCTGTTCTGCTCCCCGCTCTGTGTCTGGTGAATCCTCTCACCTCCCATGACTCTGACCTGTACCCCAACTTTTGTATGCATAAATAAATCCTTTTTCTAAAAAAAAAGTATCTACAAAAAGCCTGCAAACAACTGTTCATGACATTATTCATAATAAACAAAAGAAGTGGAAACAACTGAAAAATTCATCAACTTGTAAGAGGCTGTTATCCATTCAATGGAATATTATTGTTATAAAAAGTATTGACACATGCTACAACATGGACCTTGAGAATATAAGTGAATGAAGCTAGACGTAGAGGATAATATATTATTTGATTCCACTTCAATGATATGCCCAGGATAGGTAAATTTACAGAGACAGAAAATAGGTTAGGGATTGTCTAGGGCTGAGGAGAATGGTAAGATTTAGGAATAAGAGCTAAAGGGCTCTTAAACTGAAAAAATGTTCTAAAGCTGTTTGTGATCGGGACTGCACAACTCTACAACTAGATTAAAAACCAATGGGTTAGGAAAAAAAGAATGTAAAAGAAAGTGAGATCATTGACACAAAATACAATCTCCATAAAATTACAATAACAGTTGTTCAAAAGAACTATAGATGCTATTGTTATTACATTCAGGGGAATTTTATATCTCATTGATCCTCATTTAAAAAGGGCACCTTCAGATATAGAGAACATGTTCAAGAATATAGGTGCAATAAATTCAGTAATATAATGAAGTCTCACAGGATTTTTAAAGTAATGTGTTACATGGTAGACTAATGGCCAAGAGTCAAACCTCAGTAAAATAAGAGAAGTCCCACAGGAATTCTAACAGTGTCTTAGATATGCATCTCTCTGACAGTTAATACCAAGATTAAAATCAGAAAACCAAATGTATAGGCCATGTACTATTCAGCAATCCTCCCAGGATATTAGTTTCAGCAACTGATTTTGGATTAAGCTCTGGAAACTTAACTCCTAGATTATCACTCTTTCTGTCATTGATTATAGAAAATCCAAGCTGTGATTCTCTACCTTCAGGCTGAAATGCCTTGTGAAGTCCCAAGTCACCATGGGTATATCTATGTATGAGAGATAGGTTTTTTTACTTTACATTTTAATTGTTTGTTATTTATCAGTCTCTTCCACCAGATTATTTTTTTTAAAGGAAGACTTTAGATCCTTATAATTTTGAGATCCAGTGCCAGGTAAAATTTGGTACAGTTAGCAATAAATTAGCGGCAGGATAGTGCTAGAAGATCTAGTAAGAAGACTGAAGCTAAAGGTGTTTCCTCCCTGCCTGTTTACTGTTACGCTCCCACCTACTAGTGGAAGTATATGTGATAGTATGGCCTGATTCTTGTAGACACTATAAATAGAAAATATAAGGTGGTCAACTGCTTCTGAGGTGTTAAAATTTGCCAGAAAGTTTCTTTAGCATTAATAAATATTCCCGGTCTGGAGAAGGTAGAAAAGTTGATAATCATCACATATTCAAAAAATATTTACTGAGTAGTTATTGGTGGGAAGATAGTGTTAGCAAAATAAATCTCTAACCTAAATAGAGTTTATAGTCTAAAAATATCAATAGGCAATTATAACTATATAATGTGTACCAGGTATTGTGCTAAGTACTTGAAATAAATCATTTAATTTTAACAACACTGGGAGACAGATACTCTTATAATTTTAGAAATGAGGACAACAAGGCCTAGAAATTTTAGACAACTTCTAAAAGGCAGTAGCCAGTAATTGCCCAATCAGGTGTATTTCATTCCAAAGACCTAACCACTATACCTGTTCAACCTTCTATGGTCAATTAGTAAAACAGAGCAAAGTGGCCTGGTGCCACTTCATCATCAGGACATCATCCTCTCCTAGTCCTCACTTGAAATGGGGTGACTTGAAAGATACCCCATCGCCCTTAGAACTTCGATCAAGACATGAATTCACTGTGGAATCAATGAGGCATCCAGTAGACGATTTTATTTTAAAAAGGGTCTATTCTCTTTTGCATACTTGTATTTTTAAACTGTTCAGGATAGGCCCCAGGTAGTCTAGCTCCTTCAAAACCAAGGATTTTCAATGAGGCAAAAGCCTAAACCTTAACAAAGATTTTTGCCATTAATGGTTGATAGTGTTTTGTGCTGTTTTGCTTTGTGTTTTAAGCAAAAGAAAAGGAGAAAGAAAGAGCCAAGAGAAGAGAGCTGAAAGAGTGGAGGAACCAAAAGACCTCATTTCTAAAAGTTTCCTTTTATTTCTTTGAGAGAAAGCTTCATGGGTTTCCAAGCTGACAGAACAAAAGAAAAATACAGTATTTCTCCATGTTTTGACTAAGAAAGGAAAAAGGCATCTTAGCCAATCTTGCAGGTGGCAAGCGGAAGCAGAATGAGAGCAATGTAATCCCCCTTGTCTAAGGACAAGGTTCGGCTAACTAGACAGACTGAAGGCAGGGGATGAACTCCAAACAGCAGTGCTATGTGCACATAGGCACAGGACAGCAAAAAGCACTGAGATCATTAGGTTGAGTATTGGAAAATCTGAGATCTCAGCTCTATTTCTAAATTTCTAACAGCTGATGTGAACAAGTCACATACCTCTCTGAATCAGACAGCTGATGATTTACACACTTTCCATTTCTACCTCTCACTCCACACCTGGTTCTAGATCCCCACCCCTTATTTTTAGAAATCTATTTTAGTATTTATCTCATTTGAGTTAGATGTCCTCTGTTCTTAATTACACATACTTTAGTCCTTCAATCACTTCATGAAAGACTGCCCAAGCCAAAATAGTGCCTAGAAAATGCCACGTTTATTTTTATAATAAAAAATATATATAACATATTTAAAATGTTAAACCTATAATTTCAAAATCCTAATATAATAGTATTTATTTTCACATACCACTTATCACATGTTTTCCAAATGGTGCTGTCAGTTTAATTTTCAATCAACTGAAAATAAACATTACTTTCTGGCAATAGTCCTCATTTCATGAACTTCTATAGAGCAGTGAACCATTGATAGAAAAAATTTCTCACCTCTCCTCTAGAGCTGCTGACTTACCTACAAGAAGCCTTCTGAGTAGAATATATGAATTCACATTTTCCATGGATGCAGTAACCATTGAGGTTTTCAGGGCAAGGCATGTGGTTTCCCATATAAACATCTTCTCCCTGATCACTAGCATCTTAAAAAAACATAAATCATGTCACTAAATGGTAAAAAGCAAATTGAAAAATATGGACTTTTCAAGGTTCTGAGACAGCAAATAAATTCACCCCTTACTGGGTAATTTGGTAAGGAAACATACAAGATAGGGCTCTGTATAAGAACCAAGGTTCCAGTGTGCTACAAACACAGCAAGTAGACTGCTTAAATTCAAAGCATATAAAAAGATTTGCAGGATGTGGCCACTATGAGCTATTGTTGTTCAAAAACCTGCCAACGAAAATGAAACATTTTGCTAAAGAAATAAATGCCACTTCTAAAAGAAAGCTCACCTCTGTGACAAAAAGATGGCATATAAGGCATTGGCCTTTGAAGAATTGATTTACTCTAATAATTCACTTGGGGGCTATGAAATTGAGGCCAAAGAAAACTGGAATGGCAGAGAGCATGTTACGGGATTCTAAAATTTAAGAGTGAAAGGTTTATTTGGGGGATGAAAACTATAAAGCACTTTGCTTTTTTCCCTCAGATGAAAAGAGCTTTGTGGTTCTTCTTATATAAATTCTAGGTATGTAATGTTTCTTAATATATGCTATTGTGAAAATTTTTCGAATAATCTAGAGAATTTTTTAAAATTTTAAATCACCCAAGATCTCTTCTCCAAAGAGAATCAAAGCTGGTATGATGAATATTCAGACTTGAGTATATTGATTTGAACTGAGCTGAAGTGAAGAAAATGCAAGTGTGATATGTAATTCCACAATGAGAAATAGAGTCAAGAAGGAAAGAGAAGTCTTTCAAGCCAATCATACTCATTTACAGGTACTCTCATAAACTCATACACCCACTCATCCACATAATTTGAAATGGCTTTTCATATATCTTTTTCTGGCATCTACACTAATACATTAATTCTCAGCTCTCTAGACTGAGAGCTCCTCCAATGTTCACAGGCCTGTCCAACTGTATGAAAACTTCCCAGGCCTCCTCTCACGTCTACCTTACACTTGCAGCTTACAGATCCTGCACATTATAAGTAGTGTGACCTTGAGCATACTACCTCTCTAAGCCTGAGATGTCATATCGGCAAATTCAGGATTACAACAGTACCTATACTTCAAGCAGTTTTGAGAGGATTATGTGAGATAATTAATGCATGTACAAGACTATTAAAACAACCAGTTATTTATACAGCTCGTCACGGAACAGCAAAGGATTATCTCCACAAAATACAAATAAAGGTTTTAATATAAAATACAAATAAAGGTTTTAATATAATTTGAAGAAGAATGCTAAAGGAGTAAATTAAGAAGGAATGAAATAAGGGGTGTGTGTGTGTGTGTGAAAGGGAAGGGCAAAGAAGAAGTAGGACTAAAGGAAGTATGAAAACATGTAAAACAGAGAAACACAAACACAGATTTTCGAGATAAAATTCTTATATGAAAAAGCTTTATGATTATTAAGTTTAGTAACAGGAACTAAAACAAAGATCAAGGCATCCCTAACAAGACATGAGTCATCCCATTTTACTTCAGAATGTATTTACATTGAACTAACTGATAATACCTAAAAAGAGAACTGAAGAAGTCCAGGAATCCAACATGCAAAATCTCAATTTTAAGGCTGTCTTTTCTACTTTGTGGTTTTCCTCTCTCTGAGGGAGTTAAATAAGATTCTCACTGTCCAACAGAAGGATGAGACACATATGTGTTATTGTATTTTCTAGCAGTCACACTTTTAAAAAAAAACAAGTAGAAACAGATTATTTTAATATATTTTATTGACTCAATTTATCAAATAAAATGATTTCAATATACAATTTAAGAATTTTTTAATATTTTACTCTTTTTTCTTAAGTCTTCACACATGTGGTACTTTTCACTCACATCTCAATCCTGAGGGGCCAGATTTCCAGAGCTCGTCAGCCACAGGTGCCAGCAGTTACCACGGTGGACAGTGCAAAATATATGACATACTCATTTATCATCTACTGATCACCACCCACATATCAGGCACTGCTAGGTACTGGGAAACACAAAAGTAATTAAAACATATCCTGTCCCAAAAGACTAATAAGGTCTCCTCTGGGGCCTCCATGGTGGTGCAGGGGTTAAGTCTCAGCACTACCAAGCTGTCCACAGCCACTGCAGCATGAGTTCAATCCCCAGCCAGGGAGGCGCTAAACCACCTGGCACAGCAGACTTCTCTTGCCTCACCCACTGTTCTCCTCAGCAGTGTATTTCGCTGGGTCCACCTGTTCTGCTCCCCACTCTGTCTCTAGAGAATCCGCTCACCCTCGCACCTCTGGCCTACACCCCAGTTCTTGCATGCATAAGTAAATAAAAATAAATCTGAAAAGAAAAAAGGTCTCCTCTGACTCCCAACTATACTTCTCATGGCAAAAGAAACTGAGCCCTTCTCCTATGGCTCTTGCATCGTGAGCACTCAACTCCTCCACTACAACACTCAACGGCTGTCTTATAACGGAATTTTTAGAATCAGTCTCTGCCATGAGACTGTGAGCTTCTTGAGATTCTAGATGCTTGTATTACTCACTTCTGTATAACTCCTAACATTTAGGACATAGTACTTTTCTTAATAGAGTTTCAAACTAAAAATGTTATTCTACATTTGCAGGCAAGCCATTAGTGACTTGAGGAATACAACTATCTCCCACAGCAACTAAATATATTAAATGAGCACTGAGAGAAAAGATCAAGACTGGAGAAAAAAATATGAAGGTTCACCAAGGTGATAGCTGAAGAATAGCTTAAATATTCTGAAGGAGATTAAGCCAAGAATGAAATGAAAGAGGCAGAACAGAATTCTGGGACAGAGTTGGGGGAGGAGGGAGAAGAAGAAGAAAAAATCCTTTGGGATATGTGAAAAAAGAACATCAGAAAGTCTGAATTCTAGTCTTTGCTCTGCCATTCTATATGTGCTACAAATTCTTACAGTTTCAACTTCTTCATCTGCAAAATGAGGATAACAGGGCTGTGAGAAGTATAAATAACACAAATAAGTGAAAGACCCTGTCATAGAGTATAATGCTGCTCATAACTGTTGAACAAACATCTTACTGATGTCACTCTCAAACATGCTAGGTACTTAAGCTCACCAACAATGAGCACAGATACCAACAATGAAACTAAAAAACAAAATAAAGACTGATCGCCATAACCACACTGACAATGAATTCAGTGCAGTATTTTACATTCAGAATAATGTTAGTAGTAACATCTATTGTTCTAGGTATGATGACTGAGGCTGAGAGTTCTGACTCCAGAAAGCAAGCTCTGAATCAACATGCTAGTCTTTCATCAAACTACTGGGGAATGTGTAGGAAACACAAAATAGGAGTGTCCAAGCATCTGCTCTGTAGGCCAAGTAAATTAGATAACTTCAAAAAGAAAGATAAACGCTTTAAAGATATGATGAAAGACAGTGCCAGAAGCCCTGGCAGAGATATAGCCTCAAACAGCAAGAACTGGGCACAGAACAGTCCTGTTTAAACAATGTCCTCAGGCAAGTGGTGACAGGCTCCATGAACAGCTGCAACTGCTAGTCTATTAACAATGTTTGTGTGTGTACAATATAAAAAGTATACTTAGTCACCCACTGGCTCCTTCCGCCCATAGAAGCATTCAGAAACAAACCCACCACCAGCGGCAGTGTTTTCAAATACAAAGGAGAGTACGGTTCTAAGTGATGATGTTATAAGAAAACCCAAAGCCAGCTGGCTTATCTGCAAAGGCATGTTCCACAGGCTGTCCTCGTCCATCAATGTACAACCCAAATAAAGTGTGAGGAGCTGCTAAGAACAACCAAGATATGCACCTGGAAGGAGCTGAGGCCACAATTACATCAACATTGCAGCAGTAATCACTGCCTCGATCTGTATCAGTAACTCTAGGGCTCATTATTTCTCCAAATCCCTTCAAGTAAAAACTCAATATACTCTTCATTGCTTCCCTGTGCTACCATGCATCGCAAGCTTCATCGGTAATATAACCCTCCATACATCCTTTCAGAACCCCAGTCGCCGTAGACCCCATCAAAGAACTATCTATCCAGGTATAAACTCCTACTTATCCTCCAAACACACTCTACCCTCTTATTTCTTCACCCCACTTTTGTTCATACCGGCCTTAACTTTTCCTTTCCTAGTCTATTCATTTTGCCCAGGCAAACAGCTTTCTCATGTTTGAATAGTCATCTATCCCCTCAGATATTCCCTTAGATATTCCTTTCATCTTGCTGATGTACCAAGGCCACCTTGCTTAAATCCCCTGTCCTTCACCTTTTCTGCTCTGCACCTCTAGACCAGCACTCCAGTCTCAGCTCCCAAGGACCTTCCTCTCTTCTGGATCTGAGCCTAGCACCTACCAGCTGTAGACCACCCACCTCAAGATGCTAGCATACCCTATAGCACATACTCCAGGCCTTCCTCCAATGACTGAGGACCAACCTTATCTTTTGATGAGGTGAGCTTATCAAGATCATTTTTAAAAGGCCTCACCAAACTATGAAAAATATATATGAGTCACCAAGTAAAGAATATCAATATCTCAGGAGCTCTGATACCCCAGGTAGCAGGAGTAGAGATCACTGAGAAAGTGAGATCAAAGAGGGGATGAGAGTTGGGATGAGGTAAAGCTCAAGAATGAAGTGATACAGTCTAGGTAATAACAAGGTGTTATAGTTAATAAAATATAAGAGACAAGTGAAAAAAATAGAAGAGGGAAAGGACAGAATTAGACTCTTGGTGGTGAACATAATGTGGTATGTGCACATGCTGATTTTTAATGCCATACACCTGAAACTTACATAATGTCATAATGCAATGTTACTTTAATTTTTAAAAAAAAGGAGGGGGGTTAGTGTTATGGCTGTATGAAAACATCTTTGGACAAAAATAGTCACATTAAAATGTCATATAAAATTAAGGAACCTACTGGGTAGATGGGAATATAACTGTGTATGGGGGGGGGTGTATATTCATTTGTCAAAACTGATAATTAACATTTATGCATGTCAGTATATCCAAATTATACCTTTAAAAAAGGCAAAATAAGAATTATAATCAAATGAACAGAGGCATAATAACCTTGGAATGGTGCTAGTAAGATTAAGAAATGAAACCTTTCGTTTTAATTAACTTAAACTTAAACAGCCACATGTGACCAGAAGCTAACTGCTCTAGACAATGCTACTCTATAATCTCTCTCATTCTCATGACTTCAGTTATCACTTCTGTATTCAAGAACTGACTTGTAAATTTATGCTGACAAAGTCTCTTGGATGGGTTCCACAAGCAACTCAAACTCAAAAATAAAACTAATTACCTACACCATCAATTCCTCCCTTATCTTACCCCAAACACCTTTCCCTTCTCCACATCCTTAGCTATAAATAGAATCCCCTACCCAAGTCATCTAAACTTGTGCTGTTATCCCTCATAATTAAGCAGATGTCTGTTCCTTTTGGGTCTAACTGATCTCTTGCCTCTGATCCAATGTATATAAGTAAACATACTGTTCCCACCAGGTTGCGACCAACTGATTGATTTTGTAGCTTTGCCTTTTTTCAAGTATATTAATGATTCTCCACTGCCTACAAATAATTTAAATTCCCTAACACAGAATTCAAGACACAATACAATCTGGCCCCAACTTTTTAAATCTTGTCTTTTTTTACTTAACCTCTTAAGTCCCCTACTTTCCAACCAAAAAGTGATCCCTTGTCATTCTTCAACACATTCTATCACAATATTTGCATCCACAATTTTGTTCATGCTCTTTATTTCACCTTCCATGTCTTGTGACCCCTGTTGAAATCCTAATCACCCCTTCAGGTTCAGATCAAATTCTACCTCTTCCCACAAGTTTCTAAAATCCTCACTATCCCCCACAGAATAATAATCTCTTCTTTTCTGAACTCCCACTGAACTTTTTAACCTTAAATTTATGATAATTACCAATTTGTACTTTATTAGGTTATATACATTTCTTACTATCAATATATCACAAGCTCTTTAAAAATGGTATCATGAATTAGATCTCTATTATCTACCAGTAGTGTCTAGCAAAATAGCCACTATAAAATAGGCACATAATAAGTTATCAAGATTATAATAACTTCACTTGAATTACAGATAATTTCTTATGAGTAAATATTTTTCAATATATCAAAACTGATGTAAGCATTAAGTTATCCCAGGTATTTTTTCAAAAGCAGACAAATATTTTAGGCATACACACTGCATAAGTCTGAGCTTTTTACTGAAAAACAGTCTTCCTCTCACAGTCAAATACTATCAGTAGAGACAATAAAACTGGGACTGATCTATTACATCATCTATGACAACACTGGAGATTTCTTATTTTAAATAGTCTGTATCAACATAGGAAAATGATATCTCACATGCTCATAGATTATAATTAATTCATGTTTGACATGATTCAAGTGAGATAACAGGTAATTCAATGATGATAATGGTTATCACTCATGAGTATTGGGTGCTGTTCTTAGCACTTGACTGATGTGCATTATATTTTTTTTCTTTGCATCTCTGTAAGAGTGGTACTATTATTCTCACTTGACATATTTTTAAGAAATTAGCCATGAAAAGCATATCACACATCTAAAAAATCATTATCCAGAAGTATGAATAGACGCCTAGAAGTTTCACTTGTGAGAGAGCAATTTTAAGTCCCAAACTAGCCATTCAAAGATCTCAACCTGCTTCATTTATTCATTCATTCAGACATCATGTCACATCATGGTCCCACTGGGCCATATCCTCAGAGTAACTATAAGAATCAAATAAAATAATGGATATGAAAACAAGAAGTTGAAAAGCACTGGACTTGAGGACAAGGCACTCAGAATCCAATCTATGCTCTAACCTTTAAAACTTTATATAAATAAGTCCTACAGCTTCTCTGACTTGTAGCCATTCTTTCAAAAGTAGGGGTTGCCAGACATTCTGCTAAGTGAAAGATATAAAAGTGAACACAATACAGTCCCCTGTCCTCACAGAACTCATAGCCTTGAGGAGGACAGATATGCAAAAATGTCAATTCAAGCATAATGGATGCTCAATAGGGGAGTATATATATAAGAGGTACCTAATCTAGACCTAAAGGTCAAGGAATACTCCCAAGAGGAAATGACTTCTACACTGGAACTGCAAGCAGTTCCAGATAAAGAAGACAAGGCCAAAGACCTGGGCACCAAGGGCAAATGTTAATAATGATTATTGCTGAGAAGTAAAGATTTTAAAAGCATACATGAGGGATCTTTTTACATAATTTCTTACAAGTGCATGTGAAACTACAATGTTCTCAATAAAAATTTCGATTTAAAAAATTACATACACACTCTGAGACTCACCTTAGCTATTTCAGTATATTGCTATAGAGAACAAAGTTGGAAGGGCAGTTATAGAGGAAACGGAACTACTGAGAACAGTTACCACATTTCAGTAGTTGGCCAAAATTTGGAAAAAATCATGATTCAGTACCTTTCACATCTGGTCGATACTGTAGTCCATCATCTTTTTTCCCCAACAAACTATTGTCATCTGGGTCTATAAGAGAAAACAGTTTTAAAATTAAGATGCATATGATGTTTAAAACCCAATATTTCAATATTCCAAATGCTCCAAGTTCTTGCCACTGTCCACTTGCTTTGCTCACCACTCACTTGAGCTATTGTGCCATTTCTATTTCAGGTCTAAAGGCATCCTAAGATATAGATGTACTTTGCATGGAGAACAATCTAGTTTCATTTAGACCCTAACTCAAATGTCATCAACTTAAAAAGTCTTCCCTATACAAACTGAAATAACATCCTGAAGAGAAAGGACTAACCCTTTCTCCAAGGTACAATGGTCTCAAGATTTACCTTCTATCACTGTTTCTCTGGAAACACATCAGATCAAGATAAATGTGGAATCTCAGTAGTGTAGAGGACAAAATCTACCATAAAAATGACCCCTGATTGGCAAATTGTCCTTGGACTGAGAAGATGTAAATGAACCATATGGATCTGTTGGAAAGCACAAGTGTTGGCTTCCCAATACATAGTGGGGGAGGAAAGGGAATATATAGTTAGAAGTGGATAGAAATCTTATACAGGGGACTAAGATAAAAGTTAAGCACTAGCTACTTCCTAAGAATTCTAAATCTGCACGAATATCAATTAACAAAATTCTCAAGCTTGGCCAACTGCTCTAAATTTGAAATTCTTGGCAGCACCATTCAAACATGCACCAGTTGCTTAGAAGAGGTGTCCTTTCTCTAAGTGGTCTTTCACCGAGGCTCTATTACCACCTTAAGTAAGAAAAACAAACCATAACACTTGCTTAAGACCAAAGCCAAGTGACCATCTACCTACAAGAAGTGCTTATTACCATGGTTTCTTCTACCATGCCTACTCCTGCCCCACCTGGCAATCCATTGATGAATTTCTCGGGAATTCTCTAAGAGCTTAAATCAAAAGTACCACAATCAGCTATGGAGTATTTCACAAAGAATTTTTTCCCATTGCTCAGATAAATATATCCCTGTAGTTAGTCCAAGAAAGGAAGGGATAATATGTGAGCAGGGTGGTTGGACTTATAGTAATCAGGAAAGACATACAACCCTACCCCCATGAGAATGTACCTGGCCCTTGTGTGTTACTGGAAATGACACATTATCCTAGCCGACATGGAGAGCAACATGCAAAGGTTTACAATCACTACCTTCAGAGACTGGATATTTTGTCTGGGATGGAAATGGAAACTTAATTTTCGTTGGTATCATAGGTTCTAAAATGTGATTGACAAAAAGCAAGAAAGGCAAATACAATTTTTAACTGAAGGTAATAATTTGTCCTTACATTCTATAACTTCACATCGAAATCTCTAAAAGTACATTTATATGTAGGGGCAGAACTAGAGAGAATGTAAAAGCAAGGTAAACTATTATGCTCTTAAAAAAATTAATAAGTACATAACAATACTTATATTTTACTATAATTAAAATAAGCTAATTTTAAGTAGCTATAAGCTACAAATTTGAGAAACACTTTAAAAACTATAAATATATTTACAAGTTTACTACAGAAGCAGCTTAGTAAGCAAACCACCAAGAAATATGGTTTGTGTCTTGAGAAGATTACAAATAAATGGGAAAAAATGTAAATTAGTAACAGAACAAAGAGGTTCTAAAATGTAATAAAAGAAAATAACGCAACAAAAATTTCTCATTTTACAAATTTGGAAAACTACCAAAATATATAAGTAAAATTACAGACAGATAATATTAAAGACACATCTCTAGATAAATAAAATGGATTTTACCTATGCAATGACCAAGATGCCTTATATCAATTTGTTCTTGCTTTATACAAGATGCTTCTCGTACAAAACATGGATTGTTATATGAACTCCCATCAGAAGCACACACAGGATTAAAACTGTATCCACTGCAATCTATATTACATACACACCTGTTGAAAAAGACAAAAATCACCTATATTTTACAAAAGTATTTCACAATGCTGCAATGAAAAAAACAATTCCTTTTTTTTTCCTGCTTTCTGCAACTGAAGACAATATATTATTTTAAATCACTGATAAAAGTTTAGAGCAAAGTAGACATTCAGCTAACAATTTTTTCCAAGCAAAAATTTGGAGATAATTTTGTCCAGGTATCAATCCAATAGTTTCTCTAGACTTTTTCAAATCTAGATACAATACTCAGGATATGCCAAAATGTCAACATATTAATTAAAAGCAACATAGTATAGTAAAAATAAATCAGATTTGAGGTAAGTCATGAATCTAAGCACTTCCCAACTAATTATCAGATTTGTATCCAGATTTATCCAAGTTTACTGATCTGTAAAAAAGAAGTAAGAATAATAATAACCTCACTTACATTATGGGAAGAAAAAAACCTAACAAATAAAAAACATGTAAAATGTAACCCCTCAAAAGTGTTTTCTAGCAGCATATCAACTTCGATAACTGAGTATCTATGGAACACTGAGACTTAGGGAGACGAGACCAAATAAATCTATGTCACTCAAGAAAAGTAAACTCTACTGGGAATACAAAAACAGAGACTCTCATTTCCAGCAACATGGTAGACTAGAAACCTGGACTTACTAAATTGCTGAAAGCAATGAAATATAATAATTTTTTCTATTTATATATATGTTACATCATCCCTTTTTTACAATGGTTGCTTTCTTTTCTCTGGTGTAGTCCCCATAAAACTTCTACCACCAGTTACCCTTGCACCATCACCATAGTCCCTTGTGCTCTTCCCTCCCATTTTGATCCCTCTCCTTTCTCTCCTCTGCAGAATGTATCTGATTTTTAGTTGTCTGTTTAATTTTGTCTTGTTTTCTTATGTTTTTTATTGTTAGTATTTTTCCCCTAATGTTTTACTTGGTTCCCCTATGTTCCTCCATAAGTGAAACCATCCATTATTTTTCTTTTTCCTTCTGACTTACTTCACTGTGTATAATCCCATCTTGCTCCTACATGTTGCTGCAAATGCCATTAGTTTATCTTTTTTGATTGCTAAATAGTATTCCTTTGTGTAAATATACCACATCTTCTTGATCCAGTCATCTAAATATTTTTGGGGGTTTGGGTTGTTCCAAGTCTTACTTATCATAAACAGTGCTTCAATAAACATTGGGGTGCAGGTATTCTTTTGAATTAGTACTTTTGTGTTCTTTGGGTATATCCCTAGTAGTGGAACTGCTGGATTATACGGTAGCTCCATTTTTAGCAGTCTGAGGAACCTCCATATAGCTTTCGATAGTAATTGAACCAGTCTGCATTCCCACCAGCAGTGTAGGAGAGTTCCTACTTCACCACATCCTCACCAATATTTGTAGTTGCTAGTTTTTTTTAATATGTGTCATTCTTACTGGTATAAGGTGATAGCTCATTGTGGTTTCGATTTGCATTCCCTGATTATGAGGGATGTTGAACAAAATATAATAATTTTTTTAAAAAACCATCTTAAATGTATGTGCTGGCAAGAAAATAAGGAAAATGTAGAATAAAAGTTAAATGAAGACAAGTGCAGAAAATGGTCGACCAAGTTTGCTAAAGCTCATCTTCATTTTGGGCACATTTGCCATCTGGGAAAATTCAATTATCAATGTTTTTGGTTTTGCAGTTCTCTGGAATAAGTAAGAGACAAAGAACAATGACCTATCTAAACTAAGGCAGTCTGGAGACCATAGGAAAGTTGGTACCTCAAAAAGGTAAGCTTTCAGCATGAGGTTAACTAAAAATGAGTTGTTATATCCCAAGGGAACTATTTAAAAGGAGGCAAGCGGAACCCATGGCACTGAATAAAGGGAAGAAAAACATCTCCTTTGAGACCTCAAAACCACAAGCCAGTTCTCACATGGGTAATTACAACTTAAAATATTATTCTCAAGCCCCAAATTTGTTTTAAGGTGTCAGGGACTGGAAGGGGCCACTGACAGAAGCAAATATAATGTCATCTGGAAAAAAAACACAACTCTATTATCCTAGTCCTCAGACATTTTCCAAAAAACAGTTCTGAGAAAAGTTAGCAGTGATCACTCTCATTCTCTCTCCCTACACACACACACACACACACACACACACACACACACACCTTTATTCATATACCCACAACAAAAAAGGAAATAAAATACCATGAAAAGAGTAAATCATTTTTTAAAAGGACCAAAAAGAACTAAAAGATTCATCACCAGGAATAAATGGGAAGATTTATTTCAATGGGAAGATTTAACAGTAGATTAGATAAAGTAAAGATGGATTAGTGAACTGAAAAACAGATCAGAAGAAATTATTCCGACCACAACAGAGCATTAAAGCTGTAAAACATATGAAGAAAAGATTAAGAGATAGGGCCTCCTTGGTGGCACAGTGGATTGAGCGCAGCACTGTGAAGCATCCACCACACAGCAGCGCAAGTTAGATCCCCAGCCGGGGAGGGGACCTACATGGCACAGCAGACCTCTCCTGCCTCACCCGCTGCTCCCCTCAGCAGTGTATTTCAGTCCATCTGCCTGTTCTGCTCCCCACTCTGTCTCTGGGGAATCCTCTCACCTCCGACTCTGACCTGTACTCCAACTCTTGTATGCATAAATAAATAAATCTTTTTAAAAAAAGATTAAGAGACAAGAAAAACAGAAGAATTAATAAAAATCTAATTGGAGTTCCTGGAGGAGTTAAAGGAATGATTCAAGAGCAATATTTTCATGAATTTCTATTCTAATTTTCTAAAACTAAAAAAGATAGTAATCTAAATATCCAATAAGCCTGATAAATTCCAAACAGAATTATTAAAAAAGAATCTAGAAGTGAAATTTCACAGTGGAGTTCTATATAACAACAACAACAAAGAATGTTTTAAAAGCAGCCAGAAAGATTACCTTCAAAGAAGCAAGTATAAGAAAAGTGTCTTCAAAAGCAACACTGAAGCCATATTGTTTATTTATAGCCAAAAGAGTGAAATAACACCTCCAATGTGCCGAGATAAAATAGAATTCTATATAAAGAGAAGTATCTTTCAGGAATGAGGGTAAAATGAAAGTAATTTGAAAGAAGCAAAAACTTTTTGTCACCTGCTGTCAGCAAAGGAAATTATAAAGGCAGTAGAAAAATGATCCTATATATAAAAGTTCTTAGATATAAGTTACAAATGAAGAATAAAAGTATAAATATATGGGCAATGTTAACAAAATACTGACTATAAGACAAAAACAATGTTCATGTTCATGCAGTTAAATTTTTTTAAAGTAGAAAATTAAAATACAGTATAATGACAGCATACAAATTGCCCTGAAATCTCCATACCATACTTAGAATGGAAGAAACTTGGTATAACTATTTCTAATATCAGACATGAGAGACTTCAGGGCAAAAAGCATTATGAGAAGGAAAGGAAGTCCTTTCATAATAATGATAATAAATTTTACTGGCAAGATACGAAGATTCTGAACATTTTAAAATAACCTCAGGATCTGTGAAGCAAAAACTGATGAAAACCACAATGAGAAATAGCCAAAAGCACCACAGGTGATTTTTATATACCTCTCTCTGCAAGTCATATATCAAGTACATTAAAAGTAAAAATGAGGGGCTTTCCTGGTGGCTCAAGGGGTTAAATCACAGCACTATGAAGCTATCCACAGCCACTGCAGCACGAGTTCAATCCCCCACCAGGGAGCTAACCCACATGGCACAGCAGACATTTCCTGTCCCACCTTCTGCTCCCCTCAGCAGTGCATTTCAGTGGGTCTGTGTTTTCTGTCCCCTACTGTCTGTGGTGAATCCTCTCACCCCTGCCCCGCACCTCTGGCCTGTACCCCATTTCTTGTATGCATAAATAAATGGATCATCAAAAAAAAAAAAGTAAAAATGAACTGACATGAAGCTGGGGTCTGCTTCAAAACAAAACACTTCCCAAAAAAGGTGGGGAGGGAAGAATAGATAACACAAAACTGGACTTTATATACTATTGAAATTGAATGATGGATATGGGGAAGGACCCACTTTTCTTTCCCCTCCTTTCCTAAATGTTGGAAGATTACCTTAATTTCCAGTTAATTACACTGATTCACAAGAATACCTGCACCCCTATGTTTATTACAGCACTATTTACAATAGGTAAGATCTGGAAACAACTTAAATGTCCAAAAAAAGATGATTGGATCAAGAAGATGTGGTACATATACATGATGGAATACTAGCCAGCAATTTAAAAAGATAAACTAGAGTCATTAATAGGAACATGGATGGAGCTAGAAGGGATTATGCTCAGTGAAATAAGTCAGAAGGCAAAAGAAAAATACCAGATTGTTTCCCTCCTAGGAGGAATATAAGGAAACCAAATAAGTGACCAAGGAAAAGAACAGTTAACAATTAAAAAAAAAAACACAACAAAAACAAAAAGACAAGGACAAATCAGAAACACTTTGTGGGGAGGGGAGGGAATGGGTTGAGAGCAGAAAGAGCACAAGGGACTGAGGTGATGGTGCACTGGTAAAATGGTGGTGGGAAATCCATGGGGACCACAACTGATGTCAAATATATATAAATAAAGAAAAAAATTCCAGTTAATTAAGGACTACAAAAGTCTCAGAAGATAATATATAAAAGACCAATAAATTTAACTTTGAAATAACCTCCTTAAAAGAGACTAGACAACATATAAGCAAAAACAAAAAAAGCTATAGCCCAAATAATCAGCAAACAGAATACATTAAAAAAATATATCAATTAAAGAAATACATAATTCATTGGGGGAAAGGGGAACAAAGAAATAGGACATAAATATAAATAGGAATAAAAGAGGACACATACAAGAGCAAACATGTAAAAACTGTTCAACTTGGCCAATAAAAAGGAAAATGCAAATGTAGACAACAGTGAGATACCATCACCTTTACTAAATAGGCAAAGATTGAGAATAAGGACAAGTACTGGCAGGGGTGAGGAACAAATGGCATTCTCATCCTCTGCTAGTGGGAGAGCTTACTGATCCGACCACCTGGGAAAACAGGCACTGCCGTGAAAAGCTAGACTTGCACATGCCCACTTCTTTCACTACCAGGTAAGGTCCTTGAAAATCTCCTACATGTGTACCAAGGGACATGAGTAAGAATGTTCACAGCAGGATTATTCATGAGGACAAGGACTGGAAACAATCCAAATGTCCATCAACAGTAACAGTGGGAATGTAAACAAATGTGGTACGTTCAAGCAACTGAATTCAATAAGCAGTGAGAATGAATGAACTACAGCAAGATGCATGAACCTGAATGAGTCTCAAAAACAACGATGGGCAAAAGAAAGTACAAAAGTATGGTGCCACTGACACAAAATTCAAAATCAATCAAGTGTCAAATCATACATTATTGAGGACTTAACACGTGGAGTAGAAACTATACAAAAAGCAAGAGCATGACTTCCACAAATTCAGTGTAGCAAGTGGATGGAATGCAATTGGGGAGGGACGTGGAGGCAGCTCTGAAGTATTGATAATATCCTATTTCTGTATTTCCAGGTGTAAGAATCACAAAGGTTTGTTTCAATGTTATGCATTAAACCAAATGTGCAGGTTTTCATATACTTTTGAACTGATTCTCTATTTCACAATTTAAAAATCAAGACACCAAAAAAAAAAAAAAATCAAGACACCACAAATTTTAAAATCCAGTAGGAATATTTATTAAGAAGCCAGAATGGGGCCCGCCCTGGTGGTGCAGTGGGTTAAGCAACGCACTACGAAGCAAACTGCAGCTGCACGAGTTCGATCCCTGCCGCCAGCCAGGAAGGTGACCCACATGGCGTAGCAGACCTCTCCTGCCTCGCCCACTGCTCCCCTCAGCAATGTGTTTCTGTCAATCTGCCTCTTCTGTGTCCTGCTCTGTCTGGTGGATTCTCTCACCACCCCCACATCTCTGGCCTGTACCCCAGTGCTTGTATGCATAAATAAATAAATCTTTAAAAAAAAAAAAAAGAAGCCAGAATGGTTTTGAGGTTTTTAAAGGGGTGCCAGAGGGAAAAAAGAATACGTGACAGAGACCATATGTGGCTGCAAAGTGTAAAGTATTTACCATCTGGCCCTTCACAGAAAATCTTTGCCAACACTGGGTTTCAGGGCTTAAAAGTGGGCAAAAATTGGGATAGCAATAGAATAGAAACAGTGGCCAAAGGCTGAAAAGTACTATAGAAAAGTTTCAGTATTAAGGCTCAGTGACAAAGGTAAGATACCACACCAGTCTAGGAAGGAGAAACGAGTGTTTCACACCCTGATGGAGTATATAAAACAGCCAGTGCTCATCGGGGGATGGTACCACTGCCTGCAAGACAGGGAGATCAAACCATCACTACTGCTGTCGATGGCACATGAGGAAGGACAATGGCAATCTCAGGAAACCATTGAGCAGAGGAGGAAAATATTAGACTCCAGAGGACACTGATACTACAGATTACAGCAATCACAAATGTTTTAGACTAGCAACAGTGGCATAGAGCACAATGCCCAAAGCACAAGAATGCCCACTACAGTGGAAAGAAATCACTCCAGTAAATATGCCAGATTTGAAACAATTAACAACCATTTACTGTGCACCTTGATTGGGTACCGTCACATTTGCCTCATTAATCCTGACAACAAGTTATGAATCAGGGAAAATGATTATGAAGGAAGTTAACAAATGAGTAGCTGGGACAGAGTTCTCTGTACTCTTTATAACTGTCACATGAAATAGAGTTTAGCCTGGGAAACGAATGGGTAAGTAGCTATTTCCTAGACTCACATCATGAAAAACCTTCTCATATCATTAAAACTGGCCTCACTCTTCTCTCAAACACGCCAGGGACACTAGTGTCTTGGATCTTCCTCTCTCTCGGAAACACTTGTCCCTCAGCCATCTATCTGGTTTGAAAGCTCAAGTTTTAAACAAATGGCTAAAAATTAAATCACGAAACATTCACTTAAGAAGTTAGAAAAAGAAGTATGGAATAAAGTCAATGGGGGAAATTTAGATGGAGATCTCATCAGAAATAGAAAATAAAGCTGTAATAGAAGATAAATGAAACTAAAAATTGTTGATTTGAAAACTTAAATCAATCAGGTAAAATGAATAAAGAAAGAAAAAAAAGCATTAAGGAAAAAAAGACCACAGATTCAATGGGACTATGATCTAAAGATAAAAGGTTATACAAGATAATCCACCATGACCAAGTAGGATTTATCCCAGGAACACAAGGATGGTTCAATATTCGAAAGTCAATAAATGTAATCCACCACATCAACAAAAAGAAGAAAAAAAAAACCACGATATATATCAATAGATGCTAAGAAAGCTTTCGACAAAATCCAGCATCCATTTATGATGAAGGCCCTTGGAATTCTCGGAATAGAAGGACCATATCTTAACATAATAAAGGCCATATATGACAAGCCCATAGCCAATATCATTCTCAATGGCAAAAAGCTAAAAGCCTTTCCCCTAAGATCTGGAACAAGACAAGGATGCCCTCTTTCACCACTGCTCTTCARTATAACACTGGAAGTCCTGGCCAGAGCAATAAGACAAGAAAAAGGTATACAAGGTATCCAAATAGGGAAAGAAGAAGTAAAATGATCACTGTTTGCAGATGATATGATAATATACATAGAGAACCCCAAAAGCTCTACAGAAAATCTAATCAGCTAACCGGCCAGTTTAGCAAAGTAGCAGGATACAAAATCAACACAAAAAATCAGTAGCCTTCCTTTATACAAACAACAAAGCTGAAAAAGAAAAAATTTAAAAAACCATCCCCTTTATAATTGAAACCAAAAAATTTAAATACTTGGGAATAAATCTAGCAAAAGAGGTGAAGGACCTTTACAAGAAAATTACAAAACATTGCTAAAAGAAATAGAAGATACAAAGAAATGGAAAAATATCCCTTGCTCATGGATTGGAAGAATTAATGTCATCAAAATGG
>JAGFMF010011802.1:6603795-6660947 GCA_019455555.1 Galemys pyrenaicus | reverse complement strand
GGAGGGAAGAGGGGAAGGGTGGAGGGCAGACGGGAGCACAGGGGACTGAGGTGATGGTGCACTGGTGTTACGGTGATGGGGAATACATGGGGATTACAAGTGATGTCACATATATGTAAATTTTAAAAAATTTATAAATAAAATAAAAGGTTATAATTAACAATTTTATACTATCAAGTTTAACAACTAAGGTGAAATGAATGACTTTTTAAAATATTAACTTCCAGGGCTTCCCTGTTGGTGCAAGGAATTGAGTGCCGCACTGTGGGGCTTCCACAGCCACTGCAGTGTGCAAGTTCAATCCCCAGCCAGGAAGGGGGCCCACATGGTGCAGCAGACCTCTCCTGCCTCACCCGCTGCTCCCCTCAGCAGTGTACTTCAGTCCATCTACCTGTTCTGCTCCCCACTCTGTTTCTGGGGAATCCTCTCACCTCCTGTAACTCTGGCCTGTACTCCAGCTCTTGTGTACATAAATAAAATCTTCCCCAAAAAAATTTTTTTTAAAAACTTAACTTCCAAATTTGACCAAAGCACAAAAAGTTATTTTTTCAAAAAAGCCACTTGGAATCATAAAAACAACAGGATGCTATTTTCAAAAGATGAAGAAGACACACTGTTAGAACAAAAATAAGTTCCTAGACATTAAAATCACAGCATAAACAAAAAACTCAAAAAAGACTACGAGATAAAGTTTAAGAAATCACTTAGAAAGTAGAGCAAATATTTCTTAAATAGAAAATAGGAGAGAGAAGATAGGGCCTCCCTGGTGACGCAGTGGGTAAGCAACACACTATGAAGCAAACCGCAGCCACTGCAGCACGAGTTCAATCCCTGCCGCCGGCCAAGGAGGGGACCCACATGGCGTTGCAGACCTCTCCTGCCTCGCCCGCTGCTGCCCTCAGCCGTGTATTTCAGTCAGTCTGCCTGTTCTGCTCCCCACTCTTGTCTGGTGAATCCTCTCACCTCCCGCGATTCTGGCCTGTACCCCCAGCTCTTGTATGCATAAATAAATAAATCTTTAAAAAAAAAAAAAAGAAAATAGGAGAGAGAAGATAAAGGATTAGTCCAGGATGTCCAACATTCAAATACCAAAAGAACAAGGAACAGAAAAGAAGGAAGAGGAAATCACCACCAAAGAGTTTAAAGAACATTTCTCAAATCAGAAGTGTACACATGTCTAGGAAAGGACATAATATTGTGACATCGCATTACACTAGGGAACAGTACACTTCAAGTGAGAGAAAACATACAAAGGATCAGGGACCTGCTGGTCTCAAGACTCAACAGCAACAGTGGAAGCCAGAAGACAGTGGAGCAATGCTTTCAATTCTGGGGGACAATTTCTCACCTAGAATTACCTTGAACTACAAATCAAGTATTAGGTGAACAGTAAAAACACTCCATAACATAAGGTTTCGATGTTTATTAAATAGTGTCCTCTTTCTCACGAACCACTGAAAGGCATAGTAAAACAAGAGAGTAAAACCAAGAATTTAAAGGCGAAAGATTTGTCAGTATCCTAATAGGAGATAATAAATTTCTAGGATACTTGTGGTATAATAAAAAATACACTGGGGGTTTCTGCCCCCCATTCTCAGCAATTTCTTGGAACTAAATGGCTGGAATATTTTGTATGAAGAAATAACTTGGGTAGGGGGTGAGTGGGATGGGGTCATCAGTAGTTACCGCCAGAAAAACCAACCATGGTGACTTAAGTTTAAACTTCCACTACCCCAGCCCCAATTCAGCCCATCTGAACACTAGGGAAAGGAGAAGAATTGGAGATGGAATTCAATCACTAATGATCTAACCAATAATGAAACCTCGATTAGAAAAAGCCAAACAGCAGAGTTTGGGAAGCTTCCAGATGGGTGAGACCATCCACACGCTGGGAAGGCCTGACACCTTGGGGACAGAACAGAAGCTCCTGCACTGCACACCTTCGAGACGACCCTACCCTGTCACCTCTTCATCTGGTGTACCATTTGCATCCTTTCCATCAATAATAAACAGTTAGTATAGCACGTTCCTGAGTTCTATGAGTCATTTCATCAAATTATCAAACCTGAGAGGAAGTTGTGGAAACCTTGAAATTAGAAGTTTGTTGGGCAAAACACTGTTCCCTAGATAATAGGTACATGGGTACAGGTAACAGTGTTCTTTAAATGTGCTGTGTTTTCAACACTTCTCAATGCAGTGTTACTTTTTGTATAACTTTCAAATAAAGTGTAGAACAAACAGGATGTAGAGTGTGTTACCATTAAGTTTTAAGAAAACAAAGGGAAAAAAATACATGTACAAATTTGTTTAAACATGCAGGAAATATGTCTAGGAAATTTAAAAAATAGTTGTGTTTGCCTCTAAGTAAAGAAAGCTGGGGAACAGGAGTGGGAAACAGCCCTTTTTCTATAAAGTCTTTTGAATTTCTAACATTGTGAATTTCAAAAGCATCAATGCATACATACATAGATAAATAAAGTCAATGACTTCTGTGATTTAGGCAAATCACAAGTCTAAAGTCTTTAAAATAGGAATAATGTCTTATAATACCGGTGACAGAATCAAATAAGCTTTTGTCAAAAAGCCCTTTGAAATCAAATGCTACATACATCTGAAAGGTATTATTATTAATAAAAAAATCTCACTTTCCCTTCTTCTTATTCTATGGAGGAAATATCACTCCTCACTATGCTGACTTTATTTAGCAGTTAAAAAAAAACTGGCTAAAACTAATACATGTGAAGTTATTAGATTGAACAAACACCTAATGAAGCTTGCACTAAATTGAGTGCAATACAAGTCTTTTTTCACACATATTAATCCTCACCAGGACCCAGTGGCAGCTTGAAAAGATTAATAAAGCCTTAGTATGAATTGCCTCAATTTTAACAAAGACCTATAGAGAAACCCAAATTATGCAACCTGAAGGCAATTTAATGTGGAAACCAGCAAAATAAAGTACTGTCTTCAGGGAGCCTGCAATCTGCTAATCACCCCAACAGTGTAAGTACTCTGCAGGGGGTGTTTCTCAAGGCCAGGTGGGAACACAAAATAAGGCCCGCCACAGTGGAAAAAGGGCTTTCATGAAAAAGTGCTGACTTCCGACCCAAGTCACACTTCACTTAAGCTCAGAAAGAAGAGTAGGAGATAAACAAGCAGAGGGGACACCAAGGAAGGGAATGACAGACAGAGAGCTAAAGTATCAAAGGATAAAAGAGTGCTGGGGAAAACTGTATGAGGTCATGTGCCTAAAGAGCTTTGCATTTTAATATATATTTATTTTTTTAATTATTTTATTTACTTTTTTCTTCCAAAGTTTGCTTTCTTTTGTAGGTGTAGTCCCCATAGAATTTCTACCACTAATTCACCCGTGCACCATCATCATAGTCCCTTGTGCTCTTCCCGTCCCTACCTTGATCCCAATCCTGCCCTCTTCCCTGCAGAATGTCTCTGATTTATAGTTGTCTGTTTAGAATTTTGCATTAAAAATAAGCCCTCTCAAAGGAAACCTGCATTAGCAGCTGTATGGTACCATAGGAAGATATTTCAGGACAAAGAATCCCATCCTTGCTAACACTCTGATTATACTTTGTAGAAAATAATGTTTAATAGTGTTTATTTCCTGTTATGGGGGAGGGGGAGCATTCAATTATTCTACCTGTTATCATCTAAGGGGCCACATAGAAATTTACTAAATCTAAAGAGTTTTAAAGACCTAATATGCTATAATATGCTATAAAGGCAATATTAAACAATGAAAACTGTCAGCTCTAGTTAGGAGGTAAATAAGAGCAAAAGAGTAAATAAATGGTAGGAAAGGTACTTTGTGGTTCTTTTTAAGTCCTTCTTCTAAGGAAGACATAATGAAAGATATACATACAACAATGCTCTCTCTGTTTAAACAAGGAAAAAGATTTCTTTGAACATTTTGAGGGAGACTCATCAGCAATCTGTGTCAAAACAGAACATGGTAGCACCAATGACAAAGATGTCCTGCAGGTACATTTATTAGCTGTTTACCAGTGCTGCCTGTCCTACTGCACATCAACACAATTCTCTGAGATCCTGTTTCACTCAGGGGAAAAAGGGAAACAGCACCTCCAGAGACACCAGCAAAGGGGCAGAAGTGAAGGGATGACTTTTATAAGGTACATCACAAAGTTCAAAAAGGAATGATTTGAGGATTTTTACAACTCCTCTATATTAACATTATGCCTGGTGATTCTCCAGACTCATCAAACCATACATGCAGGCATTTGGGTCAGGTATTAAAAAAGAGAGCTGTAATAATTTGGCTCTCCTGGCCAGAAAAACTGGATGGCTATCTTGCAACTATAACTTCAGCCTCGAACAGATTAGAAATACTGTCTAGAAAAAGAGGAAACGCTGCTGCTAAGAAGATAAGGTTTAAGAAATAGAATCTGCTGTAAGAGAGTGCTATGTCTCCAACTTGTAAGATTAAATGGAATTAAATACAATGTTCTCTAATATTTTCTATACTATTTTCTCTAAAACTGCTAGTAGTGACCCACCAAACTAAATTTATAATCCAGTGACAATAATGACAAATAATTTGAAAAATTTTGTAAGTGAAACCTCCCCTATGTGGCAGTTAAATTTCTTGGGACCTCAACTACCTAGCTCTTGTTATGAATTCAAAGGTAAGTATTTTAATGACTATAACCATCGCAAATTTATATAAAGCCCACAATATCGTGAGAGAGACACTGTGTTTCAGGAAGAGGAAAAGGCTTCAAGAAGCCAAAATAATTTTAATTTTAAGTAAATTAAAATAGCCACTGAGCAGGCAAGAGAGATAAAAATGCATGCAATAAATCATGTGCATTTACTTTACTCTTATTTTATATTTATTTACTCTTATTTTATATTTAGAATTTATTCCTGCATTAGCTATAGTTCCTAATAAGCATACTGTTTCCAGGGAAGTAGAGAAGCAAATTAGAAATAGGGGGGTCTCATTGCTCATCCCCGTAGAGAAATGTACACTGTACAAAAAGTGAAAAATAATGTAAAATATATATTTATATAATAATACAATAAAAATAAATAAGTAAAAGTAGGGGGTTATCTATAGTCATTCATTAGCAACGCACAAAGACAACACAAAGAAGCATTAGCTAACAGCCTAACATGAGAGAAGAAAAACTTTTTAAAAACAGATGTAGAAACCCAAAACACATGCAGAATGGAGCCTTAAGTGTTGGGGTGAAAACCTACCACACATCAGTGGCCTCTAAGAGCCTTATGGAATTATGTATGTGTAACAATGGATAAGTCTCTTGTCAAAAAGCCTATATCTTGGTTCTGCTACTTAATGGTATGCCAGTCAGTCACTTCTAAGGTTAGCTTCACCTATAAAATCAGAATAATAGTTCTGTACTCAACCTACCAGACAGAAGTCTCCAAGAGCTGAAAAAATAATTTATGGAAAAATGTCTGAAAACTGTCAACACATTGCACAATATTTAACAATTTAAGATCATGTTAAATTGTTCCATATAGTCTGATTATGAAGATGATACATTTACATCAGTTTCCATTTAAATGGTTAGATAAAAAATTAGTATTTCTCTTATAAGCAGAAAATTAATTTACATGGTACCTTAACTCTGCCCCCCAAAATGCTAATTTTTTTAAAACTATTGCAAGGAAAACGAGAAAGAGCTTTAAAGCAAACTACAGATTTTAATTGCCCTTTGGAAATCACATAGGTTATACAGCATTTCTAATAATAGAAAGATATTTGAAAAAGAGGGAAGGTATAATATTTTCACATGAATACCCATACCTAAAAGTAAAACATAAAATCTAATATCTATTCTAGTTATAATACAGAGCAATATTTTTCAAACTGTAGATCATAATCACTAGTGGATTATTAAGTCAATTCACTGGATCACTACCAATATTTTTTAGAAAAGATTAAGGGCAGACTGCATTTCACAAAGGCAAGTATTATTTCATAGGATTTCGTTTTACTTAGTATTATTACATGTGTATACATAACTGAGTTTGGTCCAATCTATAAATGTATTTATGTGGAGTTGTGGTCAAGAAGTTGGAAAATCTTTAACAAAAGTGCTCTGCAGGAAGTGTACTTACATAGGCAAAAGGGGCCAGGCTAGGTCTTACTTATGCAAATAAGGTTTTCAGACAGCACTGGTCCAAGGTTGGAAGGTTTGTCAAGCAGTGACCGGTGGAAGTAAAATAGTGGGTATAGCTTACTGGCTTGGCTTAACTTCCTTTTCTGCTATGGAACAGCTGAGGAAGGGTGGGAGGTAGGGGAAGCGCACTCCTGAATGTGCCTGGAAACCCACCCTTTGCCCCCCACCTTCTGGTATATATCCAGATTCCTGAAATGGCTCCACGTATCTGCGAAATAAATCAAGCAGTGAAAGACAAATATACATGACATCATTCATATGTGGAAGAGAAACAAATGAACAAACAAAATGAAAGTAAACTCTTAGATTATATAAACAAAGGCAATTACCAGAGGGCAAGGGAGAAGGATAATCAGATAGAGGGAATCAACTCTCTGGTGGTGGATAGAAATTAGACTTTTGGTGGTGATAGTAAGATAGTTTATACACAAATTATGCAAGGAAAAGATATAATAATTTCTTCTAGTAATAAAAAGTGAAATGCTGGCAGGTAAGAACACTGTGTTGGAACTTAGAAGAATCTGCCCCAGAACTCTCTGATTTTAGACTTCAAATTTCTCATCTATAAAGTGAGAGAATTAATTAGGCTAGAAAATAAATTTTAAGATCCTACTCAACATTCTAATTCTAGTAATTTAAAATAAGTCATGGCATGTAACTAAGTTCTATCTTTCAGTATAATATATAAACTAAAATATTATCTTTTAGTAAAAGATTACCAAACATCTTAATAAGTGTTTTTTATATAAAAAATTAAGACTGAAATGGTTAATGCCATTTAAATTGGCATCTCTCAGGGTTTTATTTCTTTTTTTTAAAGATTTTTTATTTATATATACAAGAGCTGGGGTATAGGCCAGAGGTGTGGGAGCTGATGGATTAACCAGAGACAGAGTGGGGAGCAGAACAGGCAGATCCACTGAAATACACTGCTGAGGGGAGCAGGGGGCAAGGCAGAAGAGGTCTGCCTCGCCACGTGGGTCCCCTCTCTGACAGGGGATTCATTCAACTTGCGCTGCTGTGCTACGGATGCTTCACAGTGCAGCGCTCAACTGGCTGAGAGAGGAAGGCCCTCTCTCAGTTTTCTGTACCTAGAAGGTCTAGCTGACTTGTTCAAAATTCCCCTTGAACAAACAGGTTACTATTTATCTGATGACAACCATGAAAAGCATACAGAAGTTAAAGAGTAATATACCTTCCAAATAGGACCACACTTCATTTAAAAGTTTAAAAAAAAAAAAAAAGACAGTAATTGCAATACATTTAAATTGTTAAACTCAACTGCAATCAGTAGTATTTTATAGACTAAAAGTTCATATGTTCCTAAAATTTCCTTTTGTCAATTTCCATAGCAGAATCAACCATTTTGCTTAATCATTTATTTTCCAAATAAAGGTACCAATTGTTCCCTTAATATTTTCCTATTATTCCATCAATTTACTAGCCTAATCTGTGCCCCTTAGCCTGCATGTTTCTTACTATTGGTTGTTCTTCCCTGGTCTGTGCCCTCTTTCTTATGATTAGAGTCTGTATCTACAAAAACAGTATCTAAAAACAGTGGTAGCAAACTCTCAGACACACACAGAATGAATTTAATACACAGACTAGAGTTGCTCTGATTGGGCAGAGATGTTACAATGTTATCTCATGAGGAGGTGTTCAAAGAGAGATACATATTTTACCATATAGGTGTCACATCTGAGGCTGGCTCTGAGACCAGATAGAATCTATTCTGCTTCTAAAGCAGAGGATTTCTTTATTTTCAATTTAGGGATTAAAAAATAACAAAATGTATAAAACAGAGCTGACTAGAAATACTGTCAAAGGAATAAAAACAAATCGAGCCAGTCAGGCACTAATAATATTTTGACTTTGAACAGTCCTGACAAACACTGAAAAGAACTGAGCAAAAACAGGGACACACAGATATACAATGGTGTTTCATCAGGCCATGTCAGTACAATGAGAAGAGAGACACCCTAACATCACTGTGATTTTTTTCTAAACTCACAGTAGTTATCATTTCTCTCTTCTGTAGGACAATATCTGCTTTGGAAAACACCTTCTCCCAAAACAAATCACTCTGATTGGACTGGCACATGTCAATTCAAGTGACCAACAGACAGACACAGAGTAAAGTTTTGTTCAATTCATTTTTTATGAAACATACTTGTCTTTTGCCAATTCTCACCTACTTAGAAGTAAATTACCAGAAATTTAATTTTACTTCCAAATAGCTTGTTTGGGACCATAATACTGAAAATGTAATGATCTTGATTTGTAAAACTCACTTTGGGCATTAGTACCAATTAAACCACATTACTGTTCAGTGGAAGACTCAAATATGTATTAACGGGTTGAGTAAAACACCAACTAGAAAATAGGTATGAGTAAGGAAGAAAGCACAAATCTCTATATAAAGTGTTTTGAAATATGCACTAAGGGGCCTCCCTGGCGGCTCAGAGTTAAAGTCTCAGCACTATCAAATTATCACCAGCCACTGCATCAAGAGTTCAATGGCCCCTCAGGGAGCTGACCCACATAGCACAGCAGATCTCTCCTGCTTCACCCACTGCTCCCTCAGCAGTGTATTTCAGTAGATCTGCTGTCTTGCTCCCCGCTCTGTCTCTGGTGAATCCTCTCACCACCACACCTGTACCTGTAGCCTACACCCCAGTTTTCCTGTATGCAAAATAAAAAATAAATCCTTTAAAATAAATAAATAAATAAAATATGCACTAAGGGAAATTTGAGGAAATGAAGATCCATTTGAGCTACAAGGTCCTGAAGTCAGCATTAAAGCTTTTAGAATCAACTGTGCAAAAAGCAGCCACCACAGGGAAACAAGAGAAGGTTGAAACTGGGAATAACAGGAAATTGATGAAAGAAACAGACAAACACGACTGTGTAGATGATGTCGATATTGCTTCTGGTCTACCAAACACAACCAATTCTTACAAAGAAAGAACAGAAAACTAGACAGAAAATGGTGTCAACGTAAAAAGCCCACCTCAGTGAACATGAGAAAATGAAATATAAGCCCAGCCTGTGCAACTAGGATTTTAGAAATAATTTTACTTATTATATAATATTTACTTATATCTAAAATTTTGGAAGTTTTAAATTTCCCTTAACACACAGAAATATATGAAATTTTTGGATAGATACTAATTGAAACACCAGAAAATATAGAACTAGAGTATTTCTCATGAATAAAATCAGCAATGGAATAAAAAAATAAACCATGAAAGAAAATCAATGGAAAAAAGCAGAGGTAAAACTATAAAAGGGTCCTAAAATACAACTCTTAAAATTAAAATTTACTTTAAAAGCTATAATATTATATAAACTTAAAACTCAATAAATTAGCATTTTAAAAATATAGAAATCACACAAACTATACAAACTAGAGTAAATGACACCTTTCTAGATTACAACAATGTTGATTAACTTCCACTTGTTTATCCCTTCCCCACAATCAACTTACCCAACATTTTCTGCATCTTCATCACACTCAGCTTTATATTTGCAAGGTCCACACTTGGAATGTTTTCTATGAACTTCTGTGCCTGAACCTTCTTCCTCTGTTTAAAAAGAAAAATTTAATTTTCAAGAAAAAGTAGTGCTCCTTTCTAGATACACTTCATGTTTCTAACAGTCATTAACCTATTTCTTGAGAAATGCACCCAAAGCTTTTGAAAATAATCACTTCCAAAATCAATGCTTGGAATTTATTTTAATTTATTGGTTTTATAGTACCTTATATGACTTAAGAGGTAGCATACTTCTTCAAATGTATGTTGCCACCATAAGCATCACCTAAGCACCCATAGTTTATTGGAACCCTCCCCTCCTTAGTTTCCCACCCCCTCTTTCCCTCATGGTAGCCTCATTTCTACAGATCTCTAGGGTTTCTTTTGGTTTAGTTTTTGCTTAGATTTTAAAATGTTGTCAGTACTAACTAGAACATAATCTATGAGGAAAAATAAATATTGGTGCTAGCAATATAATTCCTTAACCTATGTTCAAAAATTACAGAGTAGGTTTTGATAATTTATAGCTTTAAAAAATAATTACCATATACATAGAGAGAAATATGAGCGGTACATTTAGCCAAGTGACCACCCTATTGAATAGTCTGCCTGTGCATCACTGGCTAGACTGAACATACCATCACATGAGTTTCTCACCTGCCTTTCTAACCACATAACATCGAACTTCAGAGTTAAACTATTTATTTTCAAGTTTTAAAAAGGCGCCTGGTTAAAATGGACTTGCCCCTTCTTCCACCTTGCCACTTAACATAGTCTAAAGTACCCAGGTGTTATGAGCTGCCTATGATCACACACAGACACACACACACACACACGTGAATACCACTGCCCCCAATTCAGGGCACACAGAAGGATCTCAACTACAGTGAATCCGACTGTGATATTATCAAACTAGACAGGGAGCTCAGTGCTGAGAACAATTTAGGGATGACGATTCTGTTTGGGAAAGAGCACCTTATTCAGGGGTATCAATCAGTAAAGAAAGTACTAAAAGGAAAGTACAAGACCTACTATGCTTCTTTAACAACACTCCCAAACTTCCAATTTTTGATGTATGCCAACATTTGAAGGAACTGTCCCTCAAATTCTCATGAATACTTGAAACATATCCCAGTGATCATAATTCTACATTTGAGGTTTCAAAATCATGAATATAGAAATCATCATGAGTCCATTAAAGTTTGTATATTGATCTGAGCAAACCACTAAACATTTCTAATTCATAATCCCTTAAAAAAATAAATCTATCATACTATGTCCTCAGGGTAAGACATCCAATACTATATAAGCAAACTTCTACCTTCTTTACTACAGAAAAATGATGGCTTCCTGAGTATCTGACCACAGGGGTAAGTCTACATGATTTCTTAAAATCCTTACAAGCTCTAAGATCTAGAATTTATAAGGTGACCCTTCACACATGGTCATGAAGCTTCTGCTTGTATATGTCCACTTAAATCAAATTGTGTCACGCTGTTTTAATCTTCTTTTTTAAGACTGAAACTGTTACTCTGAATTCTTTCTCATAATTCTTCTATTCTGTAAGAGAAATTTCAGAATTCTATGTGGAAGTCTAGAATAAGGTTTTAGATAGTCTTGAAAGGATCATAGCTGCAATTTTCAACTTAAAACACACAGAGAAAATGTTTAAGTGTGACCTTTACTGGAGTAAGTTTTCTTTTAGTATATGCCCCAAAGCACCCCAAACATTATTTTGCCAACAGTGGATATTCAACAAATTACAATCTAATTAGACTCTCAGAGAAACTATTCATTCTCAAATCTGTTAAGAGTAAACTCTGTCATATGCTATTACCAAATATTAGGTTTTTTAAACAGCAGAAATAACCCATATAATATTTGTAAAATATAATCCAAAACGTAAATGGGAAGAACTTAATGGTTTATATTATACTTTGGCTACTACTACAATATATTCCACAAGTCTTCTCTTTGCTATGCACAAGACACTCTAGAATTTTTTAATCCTGTTCATTGAAAATTCCTTACGAGCCAAATTTGTAAGTAAGAGTGGGAGAGAGTGACAAATACTCTGGGCCAAGTTAAAATCATTTGTGGGAATAATTCTAAGGAAAAGGCACTTTGGTACAATCTGAATTTTTTCTGGTTACAAACCTTTAGTAAAAATTAACTATATGAAACAAAGAATGCTTAGGACTAAGGAGGTGGTGCTGGGGTGATGGCTAGGGGGTACAAACTTTCTTTCTGGGGTACAAAAATGTTCTAAAGTTTACTGTGGTGATAAATGCACAACTCTGTGAATACACTAAAAGCCAGAGAACTGTACATTTTAAATGGGCAAGCTGCATGGTATTAAAATTTTATCTCAATAAAACTGTTTTTAAAAAATGAAAGAAAGGGACCCCCTGGTGGTGCAGGGGGTTAAGCACAGCACTATAAAGAGCCACTGCAGCATGAGTCAATCCCTGGCCAGGGAGTTGACCCACATGGCGCAGCACACCTCTCCTGTCTTGCCTACTGCTCCCCTCAGCAGTGTGTTTCAGTACATCCACTTGTTCTGCTCCCCACTCTGTCTCTGGTGAATCTTCTCACCTGCTCTGGCCTGTACCCCAGTTCTTATACGCATATATCAATCTTTTTTAAAAAATGAAAACAAACATCCTTTAAGAGGCTCTACAAACTTACCTCCTTCTCCAGATCCAGAGCCATTATCTAATGAGAAAAACAAAAGATGAGTATGAACATTTTTTCCCAGAAATTTCATATCAAACAGCAAAATTTCTTATCAAAAATCAGTGCCATCCATTCTCATTTTTATGTCTAATAGTTTACTCCCTTTCTTATAAAATTTTATTGATTTGCCATTGGTATACACTATCACATATGTTTCAGGAGTACAGCTTCATGCCACGGTGTATGTTTATACCACACCATGTCCACCATGGAAGTCCCAGTGCCATCACACTATCAAATTGACCCCCGCTACCCATTCCTTCCATCCCACAACTCTTTCCCCTCTGATATCTACCATATTTTTCTGAGTTGAGAGTTAGTTTCCTAACAGTTCATTCTTATAGACCTATTTTGTAGTTTTCTTCAAATATGAATTCCTTGCACACATAATCATCTATAAACACACATCTTTGTAACCCATTCAGAATACCCAGGAGCCTTGTAGAGAGTAAAGACTAATAAATGTTATAAGGTAAATGGGTAAATTGAAATGCTTTTAATTAACTCATTTAAAAGAAGAAATTTTTAATTTTGTTGCGGTTTGAGAGGAATAATGAAAAAGCTATCTTTATTTGAAAGTGAGGAAAAGAGCTTTGGGTCTTGCTCCAAAAATCTTCTTAATGAAATTTGTGGCTAGAGGCCAAAAGCCAAAAGATAAGAAAAACCCTAAGGTTTAGAGGTGGAAAAAAAAAACTCAAGGTGAGATTCTCTCATTACTGATGAAATTAACTTCATCTAGGAAACCTAGCCGGAATAGGCTGGAGAATTGTTACTAGTGATATTAAAAGGGTGTCCCTCAAAGTTACTGGGAAGAAGTCAGGAAAAATGGTACCTAATGCAAGATAATAATTTTATAATACTAAAAGAACCAATATGCAGTGCTGAGCATACTGATGCTATCATTATATGGAGCAGTAAAAAGTAGATGGGCAAGTGAAAATTAACACTTTCTCACAGGAAGAGGAAACCCTAGGAACCCAATCCAGTTCTTCCAACAGTTCTCTAGTGTTGAAGAAAATATCACAGCAATTCTGCTCCCTTCTCTTCAACCCCCTTCAGACTATAACCAAAGTCCCAGATATGGCAGGAAATAGCAGGAATGACTGAGAAATATTAAGTTTTATGTAGAACCCATTGCAAATTCTACAAAGGAATGCTTCAAATTGCATTTAATTTGATTAATGAATCATAAAATGTTACATCTTCTCTGAGTAATAAAGAAAAGAATAAAAGGTCAGAAAAAGAGAAAGAATACAGCACACAAAATAATTATTATTACTATGACAAATACACTTACAAAAACACTCCCTTTTGCTTCTATTCCATACATATTGTTAGGTGTCTATAATGTGCTAAGCAGTGGAGTAAATGCTAGGAATAAAATGACAAATTAGACACAGTCACAATGCATAAAACTGTAGTAACTGTAATATCTCATGCCTTCCTTTAATTAAAATTCTGAAATAAATTTTATAACTAGTCTGATAGTGAGGCTGAGCTCTTTTTTAGATTATATTTTCACTGTGCACACACTACATAACTGCAGTCCAACCTGGGATGATGACACACCTCCCAGGCAGGGGGCCTAGTGCCTTCTGATTGAGAATGACTGATCTGACAAGAGACAGATGTGTCAGATAAATAAAATATAGCATGATTTATGCATAAAGATATGCACAAAGTGTGAACAATCTCTGCCAGGAGGTACCACAGAAGAAAGATTTCACGACTGAGTAAAAGCTTAAACTCAATCTGAAAGCATTATAAACAGAGTTTTCAGGTTTTTCTAGAAAAGGAAATGGGGTCAAATGACATGTGAAAAAAAGATCAATATAGCTTAGTTCACTCAATCCTCATTTAACAACCTCTGGAGATGATCTACATTTAACAATTTAGGAAATTGAAGCTCAGAGAGGCTAAGTGACTTGTCTAAGGTCATATAGGAAACAAATACTTTATAAAGCCAGGTGTTTTAATCCTAGTGTAGCGCCCTTTCTAATCCACCACTCTGCCTCCTACTGTTTCACATTAACTGCCTATTCAAAACAGCTATGTCTTAAACACATACTACTCATAAATAATGCATAATTAATATGGGACTGTAAAGAACTTCACATTCCCTTTTAGTTTCTGAATCAAGCCTGTATAATTAGAGATGTATATAGAAATCACATTAAATGACAGTGTATTTGCCTAAGATATAATAATTTCACCAACCACCTAATTATTTATTATGTGGAAAATGATTTGGTCTTGCCCAAAGAGAGGTCTGGCCTTTGCCCTCAGCTTCTGGAACTAATCAATGTCATACCTCACAGAAGTGCTCTATTTAGAGAGGATGCCAACCACATCAGATCTTAGGGTGAGGCCAACCACACTCAGCAGCCTTATGATAGAGGGCAGTCACACCAGGAAGACTGTGTCATTTAGAGTCAGGGCTTTGAATGGCAGTGTTAGAGCATTTGGAATTTGAGACCAATCAAGTGGACGATCGTATTTATTTAATGGGGGCCCAAGGAAGACTCAGGCTCAGGCAAGTTCCCTGGTTGGCAGTGTTCCATGTGTGCTGTCACCCACTGGCCAGGACAAGTTAACACTGTCCACAACTCCATGGGGCGAGCATAAGGATAAGCTCCATGTTTGGGCTTCTCCGAGGTTCTTTCCCTGGCATCTCTTCCTGTGGCTGATTTAAATCTATATCCTTTCTCTTGCAATAACTCATAACCATGAGTATATTAGCTTTCAGGGAGTTTTGTGAGTCATCTTAGTGAATTATTAAAGCTGATGGTGGTTTGGGAAATCTCTCAAACTTACAGTTGTTATCAAAGTGAGAGCAGTTTTTGGAACTGTGCCCTCTAACTCTTCACTTTTAGTAAAAGCAAGAACTTTTAAGCACTGTAACAGAGAAAGAAAGGAAGCAAAGCAGAGCATGTAAGTCTCCACTTTGACCAGTAACCTTCATCCAATTATTCTAATTACAATATCTTTCCTGTATCCCTGCCCCCAATCACATTTTTAAGTAACACTATCACCACCAATCCAAAAAGAAAAAGAGAATGAACAGGCAACTATAAATCAGAAACATTCTGAAGGTGAGGAGGAGGGATCAAAACGGGTGGGAAGAGCACAAGGGACTATGTTGATGGTACACGAGTGAACTGGTGGTGGAAATTATATAGGGACTACACCAAAGAAAGCAAACATAAAAAAATGACCAATAATGTAAAATACATATAAATAATTAAAAAGAGAGAGAAGGAAGTAAATATAAACAACTGAAGAAGGTGGGTGAAAGGGGCTGACAGAAAAGATATAAAAATGGGAGAGTTTGAAAAGAGACACATACTAGAATGCCACTAATAGGTTCTATGGATATTCTCTACCCTTTCGCCTGATTCCACCCTCAAAAAGGTCAACAAAATAGATCCATAGCATTTCCCATTCCAAATCTTATTCTATCTCATAATCCGAACATTAAAGACAAAAGACATGCAATCTCCACCAAAATAAGAATTACACATTAAAAATGAGGAGTGCCACAGCCATACAAGAGGTTAAAAAGCAACAACATAATATAAGGGCAAAAAAGTTCTCCCCACTCCATGTACAATCACCACCAATGCAGTGGATGGGATGGGGGATACACCTCTCACTGGAAACTTCCTTTTAGAAGACATGGCAGGTAGATTTCTAACATTTATTCAGAAGAATATGGTGCATTACCAGAGTAGCATGGTCCTCTTGCTACTACTGTTATATCTTTCTGGTGCTTACAAGCAGCCCTTCTGAGAAAGCATTCGTTTTGATAAGTGTCCCCATTTGATCCACAGACAGGAATGTAATTTGTATGGCACTGTAAAAGAAACAAAAATAAATTCTCAGAACAAGGCATGAATATTAATAGTTTATTTCATATTCATGAATGCCATGCCATAGTATTATGACATACTTCTACTACACAACAATTTGCTCCTTTATTTAGATTTTAAAAACGTAATTATGCTACTTTCTTATTGTTTTTTCCACATTCATAATGAAAGTAACATCAACTATCCAATAACTATCAATAAAAAACAGAATGAAAATCCCTATCTTATCTGCTTCATTTGCTTGCTGTTAGGATCCAGTGAGGTAATATAAAGAAAATTTCTACCACTGCGTATAAAATGGATTCATGATAATGTCATTTTATTATCAATTGTTCTAAATGTAGTCAAATATAACAACATATAATATAGTTAATCATATACTCAATCAATAGTATAGAAAAGTTTAATACCTAATATTCATTATTATAAACTGGAGAATTCAAGAAAAACTTCCTAGAGAAAGTCAAATACGAACTGAACTTGAAAAATAAAGAAGGAAAAATGTGATATGTATTTGAAAAATGACACTGGACTTCTATGTTTAAAAAACTTTAAACTTCCAATCTGTCAAAAATACCACAAAGAAGTAGAGTTTGAAATGCTGAGCGAAAATATTCTAATAATATGATACAAGCTATTATTGTTACTAAAAATTAATACAAGAGAATAAAAAATGGATAAAGATAAATTTACAGAAAATTGCAAATATCTAATTCATATCTAAAAAATGCTGAACTTCACTAGTGATCAGGTTTATGAGATGTTATTTTTAACCTATAAAATTGGCTATTAAACTATCAAAAAGTTCCCTTTGGTGGATACACCGCTCTGTCTACAGTGGTAATCTAAACTGGTTCAACCTTTTGAGAACATAATTCGACAACGTATTTCAAGAGACCTAAAAAAAGGAGTGTAGTTGTTGATCCAGAATCACACATTTAGGAATTCATCTAAAAGGAACTACTGTAGCAAAAATTTATTACAGCCATTTCAAACAAAAAATGTGTGTCAAAATCATAAGAATAACTCAATTATCCAACAAGATAATTTCTTCAAGGAAACTTTATTGAAAGTGATGGATGTGATTGTCCTTCTTCAATTAACTCATATTTCCATGAAGTAACTATTATCTATTGCTAAAATGAAAGCTTAGCATCAAATTTTTTTTCCTCCCAGATGAGTTAGGTTGGCAAAATTATTCTTGGTGAACTTTTTTTTTTTAAAGATTTGTTTATTTATGCCCACAAGCATTGGGGTAGAGGCCAGAGGTCCGGGCGGTGATATGAGTATATGACCAGAGACAGAGTAAGGAACAGAACAGGCAGATTAACTGGAATACACTGCTGAGGGGAGAAGGGGGCGAGACAGGAGAGATCTGCCATGCCATGTGGGTCCCCTCCCTGGCTGGTGGCAGCGATCGAACTCGTGCTACAGTGGCTGCAGTCTGCTTCACAGTGCATTGCTCAATCTGCTGCGCCAACAGGGCAGCCCTCTTGGTGAACTTTTTAACTTTTCTTCTTTGTTTTTTACAATTCAAGCGCTTAGTTTTCATAGTTTTACAATGATTTTCTTCCGAACAGCATCCCTTATATTTCCTTCTCTCTCCCCTCCCCCAGGATGTCTACTGAAATTCAGGGTTTTTTTTTTTTTAAGTATTTTATGTTGCCAAATTATCTGCTACGTGAATGTCCAGTATTTGATTTTAACATTGACATACTTTGCTACACATAATTCTATCAAATTCTCTCCACCTTGTTAAAAATGGCTGTATTTCATTCTTCCTTACAGCTTTATATTACTCCATGGTGTGAATATACTACATCTTCTTGACCCAATCATCCATCTATGGACATTTAGGGTATGTCCATGTCCTAGATACTACAAATAATACTTCTATGAAGTGTGGGAAATAGGTATTTTGTGTTGCTGGTTTCATACGTTTTGGGTAAATGCCCAAGAGTGGGATTACCAGTTCATGCAATATTTCTATTTTTAGTTTTGTAAGCTAAATCCAGATGCTTTCCCTAACAGATGCCTGTTTACATTCCCACCAACAGTGTAACAGGGTTTCTCTTCCTCCAAATCTCTCCAACACTTGTTGTTGGAGGTCTTTTTAATGTGCCATTCTCACAGACACATAATGGTATAGTACCTCATTTAACCTGCATATCTCTTATTAGAAGTGACAATGAACATTTTTTCATTTTCTTTTTTGGCCTTCTGGATTTCATCTTTTTTTTTTTTTAAAGATTTATTTATTTATGCATACAAGAGCTGGGGTACAGGCCAGAGTCCAGGGCGGTGAGAGGATTCACCAGAGACAGAGTGGGGAGCAGAACAGGCAGACTTACTGAAACACACTGCTGAGGGGAGCAGTGGGCGAGGCAGGAGAGGTCTGCTGCGCCATGTGGGTCCCTCCCTGGCCTGTGGCAGCAGGGATCAAACTTGTGCTGCAGTGGCTGCGGTTTGCTCCATAGTGCATTGCTTAACCCACTGCGCCACCAGGGAGGCCTAGATATCCTCTTTGATGATCTGTATGTTTTTAACTCTGCCTTCTTATTTAGTTGCTTTATTGTTGAATTGTATGTTTTTTTTATTTATCTCAGGTATTAATCCCTTATCATTTATGTATCTTATAAATATTTTATATTTATTTTTTGCTGTAGAGAAAGCTTTTTAACTTGGGATAATACCAAGTGTTTGTTTTGTTTTTAATTCCCTTACCATAGGAGTTGAGTCACCAACATCTTTATCCTGAGCTCATGGAACACATCACCAATGTTTTCTTCCATGTACTTTGTTGTTCTAGGACTTATGTCTCAATCTTTAATCTGTTTGGAATTTTGGTGTACAAGGTTAGTGAATAATCCAACTGCACTCTTTTATGTGTGGCTTTCCAATTTTCCCAACATCATTTATTAAAGAGATTGTCCTTTCGCAATTTATGGTTATAGATGCTTTATCATAGATTAGGGGCTGGGTACGTACGTGGGTTTATTTCAGGGCTTCCAATTCTATTCCATTAATACGCTTATCCATTTCTGTGACAATAACATATTGTTTTCAGTACTGGTGCTTTACAGTAAAGTTGGAGGGAAGGTAACATGATACCTCCATTTTGCCCATTCTTTCTCAACAGGGTAATGTTTAATTAAAGTATGTTATATCTGTTCAAGGAATTAATATTGCAATCATTGAGAATTACCTTTTAAAATAATACTGGAAAAGATAATGTTAGATGAAAAGCAGGGGATAATACCACATATAAGTCCTAAGAATTTTGTGTCATTTTTAAATGCATTGTCTAGTTCACAAAACTGAATGCATATATTAAAATATAACACAAAAAAAGAGTAACAAAGTTAATTACATATAAACCTCATTATTTAGAAAAAAATAAATATTCATAAAGTAAATCCTGAAAGAAAACATCAATAAATTTTTCTTATTACTTGTCTTCACGGGTTTTTATTTCCAAGTTATAATTTGCTACATTTCTCAATTCCTTCTACAATGAATAAGATTTACTTTTATTATTTATACTTACTAAAGGTGGTCTATTTACTTTATGAAGCAAAAGTATGGCACACTACTATACCAGGTCAAGCACTGGCAGAAATAATTTCTAATACAATATTTCATAATCACGTTGTTTTTGCTATAAATTATCAGCAGACGCCTACATTAACTTTAATTAAAGTTAAACTTTTACTTTAGGAAGTCTTTTTCTACATTCCAGTTTTTCACGTATCACATCCCTTTATTTTCATCCCCTTAAAATGTACACAATGACGGAAAATGTCAAGTATTAAATCTATGAATTTTCAACCCAATTCTTCCCTCAACAAATGCTTAGTGACTTTCTAATGCATATTTCAAAGGTGTCAACACTGCCCACTACTGGTAGGTGCCCGGAAGCAGACATTTTTTGTATGACCACAAAGACGAGGACATTACAGTTATTTAGCAGCTAGAGTCCAAGAATGCAAAATGTACAGCAATGGAAAGGGCAATTCCATACAACAAACACTTATGCATACCACATAATTTCTGGAAGTATCTCCAGCCACTCATCTAGGAGCTATGGTTAAGATTTACTATATACTGGAGCCTCCCTGGTAGTGCAGGGGTTAAAGTCTCAGCACTATCAAGCTCATCACCAACCACTGTAGCGTAAGTTCAATCCCCTGCCAGGGAGCTAACCCACATGGTTCAGCAGACCTATCTTGCTCCCCTCAGCAGTGTATTTCAATAGATCTGCCTGTTCTGCTCCCCACTGTCCCCGGTTAAAACCTCTCACCTCCCACACCTCTGGCCGATACCCCAGTTCCTGAATGCATACACAAATAAAAATAAATCTAAAAAAAAGCTTACCATATACAAATAAGACTGCTTGTTTTTTATAATGTATCCTAATAGTATCCTAATAATAGTTTTTATTTTAGCACCAATCATATTTTTAAGTACTTCTGGTATGAAATTGCCAACTTTTATTAAATGCAAACATTCATTATAAGTAAATATAAGTATTTGACTACTGAATTGTCTTCTAGTATAATCATACATATTTACATTTAGAAACACTATTTTACTATAAATTCTTTATTTCCCCTTTACACTACAATTATGCATTATATTGATCTCTTTAATTATGTGCTTATGTAGGTTACATTATCTATGAATTTTACTTAAGAATAGTAAAGAAACAGCATGCAAATTATCAGTTATAAAAAAGGAACATTAAGTCTGATAGGGCTAAAAATTTCTAATAGCCAACATTTACTGGAGACTTTCTACACAGTGAACACTGACCTACAACTAAAAATCCGGAGCCTCCCAAGTGGCGCAAGGGGTTAAGTCGCAGCACTATAAAGCTATCTGCAGTCACTGTAGCACAAGTTCAGCCCCCAGCTAGGGTGTTAACACACACAGTGCAGCAGACCTCTCCTGTCTCACCAGCTGCTCCCCTCAGCAGTGTATTTCAGCCAATCCGCCTGATCTGCTTCCCACTCTGTCTCTGGTGAATCATCTCACCACCACCCCCACCTCTGGCCTACACCACAGCTCTTGTATGTATAAATAAAATAAATTTCTAAAAAAAAAAAATTAAAACCCTGTGACACACATGGTTTAGTGCTTAGGGCTAAGAGTTGTGGAGTCAAATGCTTAAGCCTAGTCAACTGTCCATAGGTTAGCACCAGTGCTATTTCCACACCTGTAAAGTGATAATTATAACAGTATTTACTCTAATAAAATTATTATGAGGATTAAACAGAAAATTCATCCTTACCATTATTATCTGGCCATGGTAAATTCTTAAACATTAGCTGTTGTTGCTATTGTTGTTACCACTCCCGACTTAAGTATTTGCCTTGGGCCACAGCTAACAAATGGGAGAACCTAGACTCCTCACAAGTGATACACTCTAAACAAAACCACTAGGCTTCTCAGCAAGGTCTCCCTATGCCAGGTGGTGGCAATGAGTAGGGTTTAAAACAGTGTAGACCAAAAAAAAATATAATAGTAATGTTTAGACAATATCCCTAAAATTCAACCTAACAACCACATATCTAGGAATGAGCCCAAGATAAGAGAAGTAGGTCTGCTATCCCTTGGTCAGTTTGCTTCCAGAGGTATCTCTTAGGAGCCCTAGTGAGAGGCTTATGGGCAATTTAGGGAATGTGCACAATTTTAACACATAGCTTGAGGCTTAAGTACTGACTCTAACCTAAGGGCTGCCTCCTCTATACTGACACCCTTACTGGGGAAAAGAACTCTCCTCTATTCTCCCATGTAGTTGAAAGAATATGACGTAAAGTATTTATAAAGGTACAGTAGTGTACAACTCCGGAGTTACATCGGTTATGTACCTTCTGTGTGTCATGAACTGTGCTGAACATGGTAAATAAGAAAATAGTAACAAGGTAAGATAGTCAATTTCATGTGTCAACTTGACTGTGCCCTTTGGTGCCAGATTAAACTGTTTCTGTGAAGATATTTCTGGATGAGATTATCATTTGAATCAGTGATCTGAAAAGAAAAATGGAGACGGGGAGAATTTGTCCTGGATGTGGGCCTTCTCCTGGCTCTCAGGCCTTTGGACTTGATGTAGGATATAAAATATCAGCTCCCCAGATTCTCAGGTCCTCAGACTTGAACTGGAACACCACCACCAGCTTTCTGAACATCCAGTCTGAAGTCTACAGGTCATGGGACTTCTCAGCCAATTCCTTATAATCTCTCTCTCTCTCTCTCTCTCTCTCAGAAGGTATGGGACCTCGTAAGAGCAGACATTGATAAATTCAGGAAGACACATGGTCCAGAGAATTCCACAAAGAACAAAGGGAAGAAAGAAAACAGGATAAAAGTCACAGGCATTTCTCTTTATATATTGTAAGAGGAATTATAAGGGAAAGATGCAAAGTTGATCATTTTTCTTTGTACAAAATTAATAAAAGCTTTGTTGGTGTGACTAAGACACAACAGTTCTTTTCAACAGACTGAAAAAAAACTCAACTTTATTTAAAATCGCATTATCATCAATTAAAACATGTTTAAATTATGTCCCAGAAAGCTTACATTAGCTCTGAAAGCATGCTGAATCATAAGCAACTTTTCTTAAATGAAAGATATTGCTAAAACATCCCGCAGAGAAGGGCTTAATGGACAAGAGGTCATTGTTCCTCAAATGGCAAGAACCTAAGTCTAAGCTGAATACATTTATAAGCTTATAAGAGGGCAGAGTCGTCAAAGGAAGGTTTGCTCAGCAGCAGGATCAAATCATGCTGTCAGCCCTGAGGCACTTTGCTCCTACAAGGCATGTAACTTGTCTTTAAACATCTTTATATCCTCAGCTTCCAGACTAACACCGAGCACAAAGCAAATACTGGATAAATGTCTACTGATCTGAACCCTAAGTTTTATTTTCCTTTTCTGCTTTGCCACTAGGTAAGAATGGAAGGGATTCAGGCGATCCCCAGCCAGGGAGCTGACCCACATGGCACAGCAGCCCTCTCCTGCCTCACCTGCTGCTCCCCTCAGCAGTGTATTTCAGTCCATCTGCCTGTTCTGCTCCCCACTCTGTCTCTGGTGAATCCTCTCACTACCCACCCCTACAACTCTGGCCTGTACCCCAGCTCTTATATGCATAAATTTTAAAAATCTTTAAAAAAATAAAAATAATCTTTAAAAATTTTTAAATGAAATGATACTAGGGTAACTTCACTTTTGCAATTTACATGTATATAAGCTGAAAAGAAAAAAATCTAAGGTAAATACATTACTACTGAGTGATTTCATTCTTAAAAGAGAAATTAAAGCACCTATGTGTTTGTATATCACATAGAACATATCTAAAAGGAAAAATAAGAAGCAACAGATGTTGCCTCTAAGAAGAGCAGTTAGAATTCTGAAGTGGATGAATAGTATTTTTTCATTATATTATATCTCATCTTATAAATTGTTCAAGTTATTATACATATATAATACTCCTTTTAAAAATATCAAAACAGTACCCATGTGTTTGTGCTTTATAAACTTTTATATAAATTACATATATGATTTATATGCATATATGTTTAGATCAGCTAGTGGATATAAAATGCTCAACTTGAAGCAATATGAGTACTCATAGTACATACACACACACACAAACATATAAATACATGCTTATCTATAAATCAGCCCAAGGAAGAAGAAATATTTTTATGTGGGAAAAAATTAAAATATTCATGAAGAAGGACAATAAATAAATAACATGGTTTCAATTTCTTTAGTAATCAAGGTGAAAAAAATTTAAGTTTGCCTTTCAGATTTACAAAATGTTAAAGGATTAATAAAAAAGACTGAGGCCTCCCTGGTGGAACAATGGGTTAAACAATGTGCTATGAAGCTAACAGCAGCCACTGTACCACAAGTTTGATCCCAGGCCAGAGAGGTGAGCCACATGGTGCAACAGATCTTCCCTGCCTCGCCTGTTGCTCCCCTCAGCACTGTACTTCAGTCAGTCTGCCCGTTCTGTTCCCCACTCTTGTCTCTGGTGAATCTCCTAACCCCCCACACGTCTGGCCTGTATCCCAGTTCTTGTAAACATAAAGAAATCTTTAAATAAATGAATAACACTACCCCAAGGGCTGAGGGGAAACAAGTAGTCTGACTCATTGTTATTGGTAAGAATATTAAACCCCACATGAGCATCCCCAACAATTCCACATCAAGGAATTTAAAATAAGGAAACATAAGACTGTTGGAAGAGGGAACGAGTCCCATTGTTCATGGCATAGGTACTTAAAAACACCCACAAAATTCTGCAAACTTTCTGGCTTAGAGAACAATAACATAACAGATTCAAAAACTTTGACACATATTCACAACACGTAGAATAAATTCAAAATTACTCTAATATTTAAAAAGAATGCCCCACACATTTCCATGGCAAACTATAGGAGTCTACATTATCCAGTTGTTGAAACTATTGTAAATGAACAAATAAAGGACAAGATTCTTACCAAAAGAGTTAATATTCAGCATATTAAGCACTCTGAGAGCCAAGATGGCTCCCTGAATTTGTGAAAGAAAATGATCAGGAAAGGAAAAGCCAAAGAGAAAAGTATCTGGGCTCAACTGAAGAGCCAGCCTGGCCCACCCAGAGAAGCACACTTTGTGAGAACTCACGGAAAGGAACCCAAGCTGCTGAACCTACTCCCTGTGAATTCATGGCATGATGGGTATGGGGAAAAAAATACCTCTTAGATTTTTTTTTTTTTTTTTTTTAAGAAAAGGAAGAAGGATGGGCCTCCCTGGTGGTGCAGTGGGTTAAACAACACAATGAAGCAAACTGCAGCCACTAAAGCACAAGTTCGATCCCTGCCACTGGCCAGAGAGGGGACCCGCATGGCGTAGCAGACCTCTCCTGCCTTGCCCGCTGCTGCCCTCAGCAGTGTGTTTCAGTCAGTCTGCCTGTTCTGTTCCCCGCTCTCTGTGGTGAATCTTCTCACCTCCCGCGACTCTGGCCTGTACCCCAGCTCTTGTATCATAAATAAATCTTTAAAAAATTTATTAAAAAAGAAAGAAATTAGCAGACCAAGATTTTAAAGTAATGATAGAGTCATGCATTACTTAAGAAAAGAAATGCACTGTTGGGTGATTTTATTTAGTCATCAGAAAGTATAATGATAGAAAGCCCACTACACACCTAGGCTATGTGGTGTAGCTTACTGGGATCACCATCTATGTATGTTCCATTGTTGACCTAAATGTCATTAGGTGATTACCGTATCTATGCTTAAGACAGGAAATTTCAGCATATAACAGACACTACAAATTCTAGAAATAAAATATCTGAATAAAAACTCACTGGATAGGCAGAATGAGGAATGACAGAAAAGTAATGAACCAGAAAATATGGAACAATGAAAATTATCAATAAAAAGTAAAATTTATAAGGGGCTTGGTATACACTGTATGCGCCAATACTTCCTTTTAAGGAAAGAAGTTCACTTTAGTTGCTAGCCCTTTTAAGATGGTTTAAGATGAAGGGGGCAGGGTAGCCAGACCCAGTATCATAGCCAGACTATTGCATAAGTAAATGCAGCAGTGGGAGTAAGGATGGCTAAGCTACATCAAATGTGGCTATTGTTTTGTGTACTAATTAGTGAACTATAATGTCACTTCTAGACATAAAGGATCCCTACAGCTGGACAAAACCATACCCGACTACTCTTCCTCTTTTACTTCAACTCTCCACTCATTCCATGAAAGTAAATAAACTATAATAGTTAATAGCTTTCCAAGAGGTTTCTAACAAACTTTCTGATTTTGATTCTCATTACAATATCATGAAAAGGATAGGAAAATATGCCTTCTCTTTTAAGATGGGTCTTACAGAAACTTGCCTGAAGTTACAGGGTTACTAGAAATATTGACTCTCTTATGCTTTGATACCCAATCTCTGTGTCATTTCTTCTCCTTAAATTCCAAATGGTGGGTACAATTAGAACAAGATTCATGAATCAAAAAGTTCTGATTTTTTCTTATGTTACCTCAAATTCAGGGACCTCCATTGTATGAAATATTCTGAAGTCAGATTACAATTTAAACACAGAAAAGAAAAAGAATTGAATATAATACATTTCACTTCCTTTATTTTTAGACAACAGAATCACAACTAAAACAGCATTTGAAAAGCAAAGAAACACCTCCTATCTGGTCTGTCTCTAACCCTAACCTACCCTGAGGCACCAAGTCAATCATGTTCTTTAAAAAAGATGAGACAGTGGCAAGTAAAAAATGGAATGAAAGGAGATGGACTAGAAAGAGGGCGGGGGCGGGTATGCCAATATTTTAAGCAAGACAACTACAACCTGTACCTATATTTGATAATTTGAAAGTCCATTTAAATACACCTTTCATATTTTTTCAAAGTATTTTCACATCTATTATTACCAATCTACCCTCTTAATTTAAGGAAAGAAGCTTGGGAGGCACAAATAATATTGTTTCATCAAAAGGCATCAGGGGGCCTCCCTAGTACACGAGGGGTTAAGTGTCAGCACTATGAAGCTATCTGCAGCCACTGCAGCATAAGTTCTATCCCCCAGGGAGGTGACCCAGATCTCTCCTGTCTTTCCTGCTGCTCCCCTCAGCAGTGTATTTCAGTAGATCTGTCTATGTTCTGCCCCCCACTCTGTCTCTGGTGAATCCTCTTACTAACCCCGCACCTCTGGCCTACACCCCAGCTCTTGCATGCAAAAATAAATCAATCTTTAAAAAGAAAAAAAGGCATTAGGGTAGCTCTTTCTTCCCACTTGTATCTGTGCAAGTGTACTTTCCTTTCCCTTTTTATAATAAACCTGACTTTAAAAAAAAAAAGATAAGGCATTAATTAGTGGGCTGTGAACCCAACTTCTTTGTAGGGTTGGAGGTAATTTAAGCTTTTAAATTTAAAGAATGCAGAATTATAAAATGTGAAAACGGTACAAATCTTCCAGTAGGTTTGGTTTCCTCACCTGAAATTGACATGCACATTTCAACCCATCTCCATCTTCTTTGCAGACTCCTCCATATTTACATGATGATTCATCACAAACTCTTACATCAGACTCCCTCACACTTAATTCTGAAAAAGAGGAAAAGTTGTTTCACATATTTGCCTTTTTTCACCCAAATGCATATAACAATATGATAATATTATAATATGTATATATAATATGTATATAATATGTATATGTAATATATAATTAAATAATAATATGTATATATAATTAAAAAGAAAATTATCTTTAAAATCTATTGAGCACCTCATTCATAGATATAATAATAAGATGTAACATACAAAAAGTTCTATAGGACACAAAAGGTTAATGATTCTCCAGAGAGAATCTTACATAATAACATGCCTAAAAGTAACCCAAACCAAAATAAAACTCACAATTTCAGGATCTCACATTAATCCCCAAAGGTAAATCTAGAATTGTTTTTTCTATTTTGGCCTGCTAAGAGCTTAAAATAATCGTCTTATCACTGTCTTACTTAATATTTAGATTATTTTTCTAGTGATTAAGTTACTCTTGAGAATAACATGAATAACTAAAAGGATCTTAATTCTTTTGGTTGCCAGAATTCCAGGTAATCATTATTCATTCACTCTAGACAAAGTATTTTATTACAAAAGAATTGTAAAGTGAACTTAAATTTCATAAAATAGATATATGTGGAACATTTATGTGCACAGAATTAAAGAGATTCGATTCTAACTAGAATTAACTCAAGAAGCAGAGTGAATCAACAATACTAGCATTCTGTGGTCATTTTGTTCCAGCCAAGACTGTCAGTGTTGGTCTGTATACATCAAATTAAGCTTTCTAAGAATTCTAATAAATTGCTTTTCAAGTTTAGTGCTAAGTAAAGCTGCCAATCATGTGGAATTGGGTGAAAAATCACTACAAAACAATTTTCACATCCTCCCTATTGATCAACAAACGCACTTACACAAACAATAAACAAATGATTGTTTAAAAACCAACCCTGCAAAGTGGTGAACACTTGCATCTGAGAGCCGCAAGGTCTCCTGCAGCTCTCGAGCCAGATGAGATCTGGGAAATAGACCTCAGGGAGCACTTTTTCAGCAATCCCTCATTCCTGGGTATTTTCTATTTCTAGATTTCAAAAAAGACTCAATAGATTGAGTCAAGGAGGTTCCATACCAGGGACATCTGTGACATCTCATTGCCTTGCTCTGCCCCAATTGTTCTCATTGCTCTGCAATGGTGTCTTGAGTCTCCTCTTTAGCTGATTATCCAAGCAGCTGACAGTCAAGCACATAAATACCCAGTAATTTTGAGTCACCACTCTGAACCTAGCACTGCATTAGGGTAAAAATGGGTTTTTTGTTACTTACAGATAACAAAAATATTATTTTCTTTTCCTTAAACGTATCAAGTACACAGAATGGTATTATCCTAAACTTTAAGCACACGTGTAAGAAAAAAACATGAGCAGACCTTTAAAAACTAACACGACTGCTTTATTCTCACTGCTTGCTGTTCTCACTCAATGCACAGATGATCATCTTTTATTTCCTATCACCACCATTTTGGAAGCTTTACTTTCTTGACTCTTATCTCCCAATATTGGCTCATTCTTTCCTTCCCCCCTTGAGCATTTTGCATGAGCTGGTTAGGTTCAATTCTAATTGTGAAATTTGGGTGTTTTTGTTTTTCCTTATATACCTACATTCCTACTGAGAACTTGCCCAAGGCCCAGTTCCAATTACTGTTTAATATATATCCTAAAACCCAAGGAAGACAAAGAAATATCAATAAACTGCTATGGAAAAGAGGATTAGAATGCATCTCTGTGGGTCTAATCGATCATCTATGGGCCTAACCAAGTCGGTAAAGATATACATTCTAACGGAATGAAATTTTTTTTAAAAAACTGCACAGTTGGAGAAATAACATTTAGTGCATTTCTCTTTCATTCATAGCCTTAAAGGTCACACAGGGTTCCAAAACCAATCATTTTGTAAAAATAAGTTTTTACTTTGTAAGTCAAGATCAGCACACACTGCAAGAATAAAAAGACATGCCAGGTGGCAGTGGCCAGGCTGCATTAATGAGCCCCACATAAAAACCTTTGGAGACTCTGGGAATAAGCATGGGGGAAGGCATTCTGGGGAAGTAATAGGTTGTCTATTTAATAAGTAAAAGTTATGAAATTCTGATTATACTGGTTATTAGTCATGTTTTATTTGCCATCATGCCTAACTTGCTATCAAATATCTGCTAGTTTCATGTGTGTTAATCACGCTTATTTAGTTATCAGAAAGCACCTACTATGTACTTGCTACTATGGTGAGATTTTAGGACACACAGGAAAAAACACAACTGGGAGCCTGTGACCTTCCTAACACATGGAGCAATTAATAAGGAGTACAATATAGGCTATCAGTAAGAAAACTTGGTGTTTTATAGACATACATAACATATATATGTGTGTGTGTGTGTTGTACAGGTAACTAAGAGTTTCAAGAAGTAGGAAATAAAAATGGATTCGAAGCACTGAATATAATTTCAAGGAAGGAAAAACTTGTATGGACTTTGAAAAATTAGTAAGATTTTTTCTGACTATAAAATAAAGGATGATTATAGAGAATATAGAAAAGGCATTTTAAAATAACGTTTTAATTGGACATGGCATATAAAAAAAAGGTTTTCATCTTAAAAAACAATATAGTGAGAAACACAATTTAATAGCACATAAACATTATTATCAGAGGTTCCCAAGTCATGTTCCTTATAAATACTGATGTCTTAGACTACTACAACATACCATCATTAAAATCAAGAATTTGATTTTCTCACTTGCAAGGGGAAAAAAGTCAATGGAAAGTATTTTCTCATTCTAAGATTTTCTTCACTCATACTTCTTAAACCTAGTAAATAATCTGAGATTATTCCTTGTTGGACAACAGCAAAAGTAATGTCCAACAAATAAGCATATGAACAGAAAAATTTCAACAATATTACATGAGAACATAAGTTCATAAATGTCACAAGTTCATGAATGTTCATGAATGTTTTATTATTTTGGCAATCAATGCTACTTGCCTACCTGTCATTTCTCCTGCCCTTCTTATTTAGTAAGAGAACCCCAATTTTGTTCTGGGACACAAAGTACTCGGGTAAATAATATGCTTTTCCCAGCCTCCCTTGCTCTGTGCCATAGTTCAAATACAAGCACTGTTCCCTCCTCATTCTCTCATTGCTTCTCCTGCATGGAAAGCAGCCACCTTACATGCATGAAGATAAAACAATAAACTGAAAAACAAAGAAAGGGAGGAGCAAGAATACAGAAGGAGACAACAACCTTGAAATCACCACACTTACCCTTGATTTCATCCCCACAGTCCTTCTATTATGAGAAATAAATACATCAAGTCCTTATCATTTACCCACTATTAGTCAGGTAACTGATACACATAGCTAGACACAATCCTGATATAATGATTGGAAATAAATTTAATAAGATAATAATTAATAATTAAGATAAATATTTCTGGAGTGGGAGGATAAAAAAATAAATTAAAAAATAAAGATAAACATTTCTAAGCAAAAGTCTTTTTTTTTTAAGTCTTAAATAACATTGTGCTACATTGTAGTCCACAGTATAAAATTAATTTATCATGACTTCCTCATGTTCTTTCTGACTCCTTAAAAATTTGAGAATGACTACTCCAAGTTCAAACTCAGTACAGAAGGAATTCTATTTCTGGACTGCCTTCTAGGTGCTATTTCTTTTCAAATACTCTGTACAGTACCCCACATCAAGAGGGCACTCTACTACCTGTCAATGATGGTAATGATTGCATACCTGCCTTCCTCAGCCCAAAATGAAATTCAGCAAAATGGATGAGCCATTACTAAGGGCCTCAAAAACAGAAATAGTTTACACAAAGAAGCACTCAGAAGAGTAGCTCAAAACAAAAATGTTTTGCTTTGGTTGCAAATACACCATATCTCAATGTAAAACTTACCTCAATTTCACTAACATTTCAAAGATGGGAAACAATATACCCTGGTGGAAGGAACCCTACTTATCTATGAACTTCAGAAGGCAAAACCTCAAACTTTTGCAGCACTAACTAGGTTGAGGCTACAGTTCAAACTGGCCTCCTGAATATGACACGATGCTTCTATCGCCCTTCCATTAAACAGAAGGCAGTGGGGGGATCTTAAGCATTCACTAACACACTTTAAAAAACCAAAAGTAAATAAATTTTGCAAATGTTACAATAGCATTACTGACATTCTCAGTGAGATCATTGTTGTCCCGGCAATCCCATGTATGGGAGGATATTTAGGCACATCTCTGGCCTCAACCCAGTAGATGCCAATAGCACCATTGAGCTCTAACAACCAAAAAAAGTCTCCTGACATCATCAAATGTCCCTTAGGGAGTAAAAATAACCCCCAGTGGAGAACCACTATAAAGATGAAACTAAAGGTTTTACATTTAATTCTCCAATAATCACTGTAACAAAAACGAGTCAAATAACCATCAGTTTCCAAGATCTCTGCATGTTACTGGTTGAGGATAAGAATAGAGAAACTGGGGGCTCCCTGGTGGCACAAGGGATTAAGCACCACACTATGAAACATCTGCAACCATTGCAGCACAAGTTCAATCCCCAGCCAGGGAGGTGACCCGCATGGCATGGCAGATCTCCTGTCTCACCGGCTGCTCCCTCAACAGTGGATTTCAGTCTATCTGCCTGTTCTGTTCCCTACTCTGTCTCTAGTGAGTCCTCTCATTCCCACCTCTGGCCTGTACCCCAGTTCTTGTATGCATAAATGAAATCTTCAAAAAAAAAATTTTTTTTTAAGAACAGAAACTAGAAAGGAGGCATCACAAAACTAGAACTCACACAGGAGATGGGATAGAGGGGATAGACAAGACCATACACATCATTACCACACTACTTTTCATTTCAGTCCAGAGACCTAAAAGCATTGCCTTCAAGTTTATGTCAAGTCCTGACTCAGAGTCCCCTCCTTTAATTATACTTCTAGCAAGCCTGGCTTTCTTCCTTTTGTGATCAAAACTCTTTTCTTCAAGGTAAATACAACTTGTGATTATAAAGATTCCACAGTTTTTTTTCTTAGTCTTTCAATTATTTTTTGACCTTTTATAGCAGCTATTCTTCTTGACCTCCCTTCCAAATTAATAATCTTAATTATTCCCCATCCAGCTCTCTGAGCACCTTTCATTTACTCATTCCTTTTTCCTTCTCCTACTGCCTGGTTCATGTCCACAGAACTCTTAGAACTTTTCTTGAACTGAACTCTCCAGATTAACAGAAGTTTTCTTGAACTGAACTCTCCAGATTAACCAAAATATGCTATTTTCTGTAAAACACACCAACCAGTGTCCCTGGTACAATGACTCCTCAGGGATCACAGATCACTCTCTAAAACACTCCCAGATAGTTTAACTCCAAACAGGGGAGCTGCTTTTGTGGTTTAGGAATTAGCTGTATATGTTATCCAGTCTGTGTAAGCTAACTGTATTTGTTAATTGCAATTATGTGGTCTCAATATGCCCTAAAAGTGAAATTAAACTGTTTCTATGAAAACAAAATTAACTACTACAAAAAGACTTAAGGTGAGCTGCTTTTAAAAACTGCTGTTGATTAGGTGCAAGCAAGATAAAAATTTAGGATTCTGCATGCACAAGTCTTCCAGATCCTTTTTAAAGAAATTAAAACTGCAATTTGTAGTCAATGTATATATTATGGATACGGTTTATTCAAGAAAGTAAAACTACAACTATTCTCGAAGAAAAATCCTGGGCCGGGCCTCCCTGGTGGCGCAGTGGGTTAAGCAACGCACTATGAAGCAAACCGCAACCACTGCAGCACGAGTTCGAGTTCGATCCCTGCCGCCGGCCAGGAGGGGGACCCACATGGTGCAGCAGACCTCTCCTGCTGTGCCCGCTGCTCCCCTCAGCAGTGTACTTCCGTTGATCTACCTGTTCTGCTCCCCGCTTTCTGTGGTGAATCCTCTCACCCCCCCCACCTCTGGCCTGTACCCCAGTGCTTGTATGCATAAATAAATAAATCTTTTAAAAAAAAAAAAAAAAGAAAAATCCTGGGCCACTTTTCAAATTATTGTTTAATAAATACATTTTTAAGTTAAAATCATTTTTGTGATGTCCCACTTTAAGACACTTTCTTTTTAAGATTTATTTATTTATGTATATAAGAACTGGAGTACAGGCCAAAGGCTGGGGGGAAGGGGGTTTGCGGTGAGAGGATTCACCAGAGACAGAGTGGGGAACAGAACAGGCAGACTGACCAAACTACACTGCTGAGGGGAGCAGCGGGTGAGGCAGGAGAGGTCTGCTGCGCCATGTGGGTTACATACCTGTCTGGAGATCGAACTGGTGCTGCAGTGGCTGCCAATGCTTCATAGTGCGGTGTTTGACCCTTTGCGCCACCAGGGAGGCCCCTAAAACACTTTCCTGATTAACTACTAAAATCTTAAAGCACCAGGAGATGGCTACCATGTATGAAAGTTCTCCCCTCAGTCATTCCATTTCATCATCACATCTTGTTTCTTCCCAGCATTCTCACCCACTCCCCACCTTAAGTATTCAAGCCTGATTTTCCCAACTTTCTTAAGTTACCTCTTCTTGTTTTGTCAGCGCTATGTCCAGTCTTCACAGCACTACTAGGTTAAGTCCTATAAATTAACCTCTCTAAGTACTTCTCAACATATGCAAATCTACTTGGTTCTTTACTGATTCACCACAGGACACGTTCCAATTTACTACCTTGTTCTTAGAAGAAAATTTCAATAGGGTTATATTCATTCTGCGAATATTAAAAGTATTTGGAAAAAACTGCCCCTTTGTTAATAGGACAGGCACAGCAATGGCAGGACCCCTGGTTTCACTCCCAAACAAGTACAGCTAGTTTCAGACCCTGTATAAACTGTAACAGACAGTTCCATTATTTCCACACTGAAAACAGTGGAAACATTTAAAATATCCCACAGCAGGAAAGAGTATGGTATATTCTTGGAAAATTGTGCAGCTAGTTTTTTTTTAAGATTTATTTATTTATGCATACAAGAGTTGGGGTATAGGCCAGAGTCACGGGAGGTGAGAGGATTCACCAGAGACAGAACAGGGAGCAGAACAGACAAATCAACTGAAATACACTGCAGAGGGGAGCAGCAGGCGAAGAAGGAGAGGTCAGCTGTGCCATGTGGGTCTCCTCCCTGGCCAGGGATCATACTCTCACCGCTGTACGGCAGATGCTTCACAGTGCGGTGCTCAACCCGCTGCGCCACCAGGGAAGCCCTTGTGCAGCTATTTAAAATAGTGTGTATACAGTGAGATACGATCACATACACCCATAAGAATGGCCCATATCAAAAAGACTAGAAGCAGCAAGTATTGGCAGTAAAAAGGAACCCTCAATATACTGTTGGTAACACTGTAGACCGGTCCAGCCCCTACAAAAAACAGAATGGAGGTTTCTCAAAATATAGATCTACCATAGGATCCAGCAATTCCGCTCCGAGGTACTGCACTAAAGAACACAAAAACACTAATTTGAAGGGGATATATGCAGTCCTTTGACCACTGCAGCCCTATTTACATGCCAAGTTATGGAAACAACCTAAGTATCCAAGGACAGAAGGGTCAATCAGGAAAATGTAGCTAGCTATATGCACACAAAGGAATACTACTCAGCTACTGAAGAAAAAGCCAACTGTTGCCACTTACAACCACATAGGTGGAACTGGAGAGGATAATGCTGAGCAAAGTCTGAAGGAGAAAGACAAAATAGTCCATTGGTCCTATTTATATATGGAATATATAGAAACAAAATAGACAAAAAGAAACCCCTGACCTCTGACTATGAAACTGAGGCAATCAGAAGGGAAGGGTGGCAGGTGGGAGTGGAGCAGAGGACCTAATGGTACATGGTGGAGGATTTGGGGGGCTCTGGTGGTGGCAATGGTGTTGAAATATGCATTTGTGGAAAGCTAAGTCTGTAACCCCTAAAACAAAGACAATGCTGTGAACCAACTTTACCTCAATAAAAAAAAATTTAATTAGGGCTGCCCTGCTGGTACACGGAAAGTCTCAGTGTCATCAAGCCATTGCCAGCCACTGCAGCATGAGTTCTATCCCAGGCCAGAGAGCTGACCCACATGGCACAACAGACCTCTCCTGTCTCACCCTCTACTCCCCTCAGCAGTGTGTTTCAGTAGATCCACCTGTTGTGCTCCCCACTCTGTTTCTGGGACTCCTCTTACCCTCTTCCCCCATACCTCTAGTCTATACCCCAGTTCTTGTATGCATAAATAAGTCTTTTAAAAAATTAATTAAAATATTGTGTATAATATGTGGTATATGGAAATACACTGATGAATGTTTACTGAAAAGGTGATGAAGTCCTAGCAAGAGAAATCAGACAAGAAAAGGATGTAAAAGGCAGTCAAGTTGGAAAGTGCCTAAAACAAGTAGGTGTACAACAAACATTTGTTTTCCTTTCTTAACCCAAACCAAACTGAGGGATACCTTTTAAAGACATAAATAACTAAAAATACACTTTAGGTTAAAATCAAATAATAGATTTCCTAAAATGTTGGCTTTAGTACCAGCAAATGAGGTGAATTAGAAATTAAATTATCTTCAATTTGTTTATTAGATTAACCATATTACATTAGTTATCTTCACTTTAAAAGACGAGGGAAATAACTACATACTTAATTATTTCATGATACAAAACCCAAAGCAGTTAACATTAATATTAAATAGCATGAATATCAGATGACTAAAACTTCTCTAAGCTATATTTAATGAAAGAAATTTCACATATGCCACACAATTATCTGAAGCCGACATTTTTCACCCCATTCTTCATACTACTGCCAAACTTCCCTTTGTTAAACACCACTTTGATCCTGTCAATCCTCCACCCTCATACCTACAATCATTCCCTGCTGCCTACTTCAGTTCTAAATGCCTGTGTGTCAGGATGCTACAGGCAAGGTGATAGGAAGGACAATCTACTGCAGGTGCAGAAAGGGAAAAAAGACCTATCCTGCACTGGGAATTATAGAAACCTGGGGTCTTTCTAGCCCTGGTCCTAACTGCAGATCTCCAACTCTCTCCTTTCCTCCTGTTTCTAACTAGCTTGGCAAACCTGTATCTGCCTCTGACAAATCCATAGAATCTGTTATAATGTGGTTTGTAAAAATAATGATGAAAAATGGCCACATTTTCTGATATAATGCATAAAAGGCAGATTTTTAAAACTATAACACAAACTATTTTTAATATCTATATAAAAATCTGGAAAGTTTATACAACAAAATATGAACCACTATTGTCTCTTGGTGGAATATGAACTTTCTTCCATACTCTGTATTTTTCTGAATTAACAATAAACTTGTATTACTTTTAAAATCAGATATATCAATCACATGCTATATAGCATGTAAGAATCTTGAAAATAATATGTTAAGTGAAAAGAAGCCACACTGAAAAGGCCACATGATATGATTTCATTTATGTGAAATGTCTAGTATAGAAAAATCCATAGAGACATGAGATCTCTATGTGGATAGCTTGAGAATGAGGGACAGAGGAATAACGGAATTGACTATTAACAGGGATGGACATTTTTTTAGGAGTGATGGAAGTGTTTTATAATTAGATATTAGATAGTGGTGATTGCTACAAAATATAGTGAATGTATTAAAAACCAATGATATGTATATTTTAAAATGAATTTTATGTCATATGAATTATACCTCAATAAAAAAAATTTTACGAATCAGATAAAATGAGCATGTCAAATTTTTTAAAAAATGGAAACTGAAAACAATGAACAAGCATTATAATTTGGTGTTTAAAAGGCAGATCATAGAACCAGTCACCATATATTAGTATTCTGACTCTGTCACTTATCAGTTATGTGAGCTTATTAATTTACCACTCTGTGACTCTGTTCCCTCATCTGTAAAGGGGACAATAACAGTACCTACCTCATAATGTTGATGGAGGATTAAATAAAGATACGGAAAGCACTCAGAACAGTGGATGACACATCATAAATACCATGTTAAGTGTCAGCCATCTTTTATTAATAATTCTGAAGATGATGTAGAAAATGAACACTGAAACCAAATGTGAGAGTATACGTTGACACATGCTCTCACAGGATGATGACACAGAATATGTGGAAATGATAAGGGTCTTTATCCTCTAACCCAACAATTCTATTTCTAGGAAATTAGGATAGGATAATGTATGGAAAAAATATGAATGCTCAAAACTGTTAACATTAGTATTTAGCATACAACAAAATGGAAAATAACCTAAGTGTTCATCTGTTGGGAATTAAATAAATTATTAATGAAATAGTATGCAGCCATTAAAGAATGTGATAGAAACATATATACTGATATTGGAAAGACCAAGAGTCATTGTAAAATAAAAATAATTATAAAACTATAGAGTTTTAATCCACATTATACTTTGTAGTCTGTTTACATATGTATTTTTAAGTTTTTACGAGTATGTTCAACACATTTTCTCTATCAAAACTTTTAAGGGGCCTCCCTGGTGGTGCATGGGGTTGAGCACCACATTATGAAGCATCTGCAGCCACTGCAGCACGAGTTCAATCCCCGGCCAGGGAGGGGACCCACATGGCACAGCAGACCTCTCTTGCCTCGCCCACTGCTCTCCTCAGCACTATATTTCAGTGGATCTGCCTGTTCTGCTCCCCACTGTCTCTGGTGAACCCTCACCCTCCCCACGTCCCTGGCCTGTACCCCAGCTCTTGTATGCATATAAAAAACACTTAAAATTCAATAAACCTAACCATGAGAATAACCACTCTGGTTCTATTTCTAACCACTACTCCTCAGTGTCTACAACACTAATGGAGTAGGAAGTAGCCAGAACCCAGAAGTCACTCATAAAGACAAAAATCTACAAAACAACCTGTAAGATGGCACTGGAGAATCTATTATTTACTATCTTAAAAGAGAAATTTAAAAGGAGGCCACAAAAATGTACTAAAGTTGCCAGACATGGAATTCCAATCTCATGGTATCAGTAGAGCACTAAATCTGAGGAACCCCAGTTCCCTGAAATAAAAATGGGTATAATAATCCCTCAAAGAATTTTAAGCAATAAATCTTTACAAAAGAGCACTGAAAAACTATAAACGATACTTCTCTGGTTGAAACCACCAAAATCAAAGCACTAGAAATTGTTGTAAAATAGTTAAGAATTAAAAATAAAAATTTGGCTTAACTAATAGTAATTAGAAAGTACTCACGGTCTGAACTTGAAGAAGAAAACAGTAATGTTAAATACAATTGTACCACCTAATGTTAAATATAATTGTACCATATAAAATATAACTCAAACTATTTAAAGGGGGTACAGGAAAAATGAATACAAGACACTACACAAAGACTGAGTTGACTTGTGAGTAATAGAGAATCTAAATAGATCAACAATTAGGCTGCAAACAACAGAACTGATACAAAGATATCATCTTAGATTCATCTGAAAAACAGTATTAGATGATGGCTATTGGCAATGCAAAATAAACTGAACTTGAAAATCCCAAAAGGGGTCTAACCTGTGAGCAATAGTGGCTCCAGATTAAACAGAAAATGTCAAAGCAAATACTAATATCAAGAAAAGGTTCAAAATTTTACAGGTATAAAATCAAAAAGTTCAGCATAAACATGAAGATAGTACAGAGAATGGCAATCATCACAGATTCCTTCTTTATATTTTTCCATATTCTCAAATATTTTACATCAAATAAATAATGCTTTTATAACAAAGAAAAGAGACATGGGATTTTTTCAACCATGGAAAAGATTCAGAATACTTGCACAAAAATAGGAGAGATGGAGCGATGACTAAAAACATAATACCTGTCAAAGTTTTTGAAGGCAGAAGAATATGTTAGGAACTTTAGAACCTGAAATGACTTTTCAAAAATGATGAAACAACTGAGCCATGAAAAATAATGACACTTGTGAAAAAGAAATAGATTCAAATAGTATCAAAAGACTAACAATAAATCATCTAATAAACTAAAAACAGAGGGAATTTGAAGGTTTAAACATAGAATTTGAAAGTGCACGAGTAGTATGCCAATTCATAAATGCTTTATTCTCTCATGAGAGACATTAATAATGAAGTGATAGTAGCAATAATGAAAACAGTTCTGCTAAAACAATGTTTCTGACAATGAAAAAAAGGGAGGAGTAAAGGGGTAAATGGTTTAATATTGTCTCCCAATATAGCTTAAAAGGAATCAAGAATTAAATTCTATTAAATAAACCACATATATAGGGGAAATGAGGGATAAAATGTGAATTTAAATGATGATTAGTTGTAGTAATAATAATAAAACACAGTAACAAGTGTTGGTCAGGATGTGGAGAAACTGGAGTCCTTAGACATTACTGGTGAAAATGTGAAATGATACAGCTGTTTTGGAAACCACTTGACAGTTCCTCAAAACGTTAAACATAGAATGATCACGGGGTCCAGAAATTCTACTTTTAAGTATAAATGTAAGAAAATGAAAATGTGTCTACACAAATATTTGCACAAGAAAGTTCACAACAGCATTAATCATACTAGCCAAAATAGCCAAACAGAGTAAACAAGTAAAATGTCCTTTAGATGACAAACAAAATGTGGTATATATTCATGATGGAATATTACAGGGCCATAAAAAGGAATGAATTCTGATGAAACCTGAAAACATTATGCTAATTAAAAGTCAATCACAAAAGGTCACATATTGGATGATTCCACTTATATGCAATTAACAAAACAGATAAATTCATAAAAACATAAAGCAAATTAGTAGTTGCCAGGAGCTAGGGGAGAAAAAGGAATATAGAATATCTATTAATAAATATGGGGTTTCTTTTGAAGATAAAAATGTTCTGGAATTAGAGAGAGAAAATAACAATGTAAAATGTGACTACAAATAAAAGGCATAAAAAGCAGTTAACTACACACCTCAGAAAAATTCCCAGTTCTGTGCACCAAGAAGTTAAACCACCTTTGCTAAAATGTAAGGGCACTGAGGCAGGATGGCCTCTCATCTATTTTTCTTAATAACTATTAAATTAATAATAGCTATTAAATTACATTATACTAAGCAGGTATCCTAAGTTCACCAAATAAATTAATACCCACAAATTACATACAAGAGGTGTAGGGGCCTCCCTGGTAGCGCAATGTGTTGAGTCGCAGTACTATGAAGCTATCCTCAGCCACTTCAGCACAAGTTCAATCCCTGGCTGGGGAGGTGACCCACATGGCACAGCAGACCTCTCCTGACTCACCAGCTGCTCCCTTCCGCAGTGCATTTCAGTCCATCTGCCTGTTTTGCTCCCCACTCTGTCTCTCTCTGATGAATCCTCTCACCACCACCCCCACACCTCTGCCTTGTACCCCAGCTCTTATATGCATAAATAAATAAATCTTTTTTTAAAAAATTACATACAAGAGATCTAAAAGTATCACAACCACGATTATACACTAATTAGAAAAACTTCTATCCTCCAAGAATCGTGAATTGTCACTAACAAGGCACTTTTCTTAATCTTAAGTTTTATCATCTATTTATACCACCCTTAACACAGTCATCACAATCCAGAGGACACTCACTTCTAACTATTGCAACATTTTTTAAAACTAGATGAAATTCTCCACCTAAGTCTATCACCAAATGTGACTTATTGGTCTCTCAGTATGTTTTTATATCTTTTTAACCACTAAGACAGAAACGACACATATTGAACCTCATTTGCTCTTTTCTAACACAGAAGAACCAAAAAAGGCCCATTATCATTCTTCATGTTGCAAATAAAAAAATTCTCTTGGGTACCTTTCTTCACATAAATCATGTATTTCTAAGCTTTTCTCCCAATGGATGAACATGTAACATTTCTGATTATAGGGGCCTCCCCTGGTGGCGGAAGGGTTAAATTTCAGCACTATGAATCTATCCACCATGGCCAGAGAGCAAACCCACAGGGCATACCAGACCTCTAGTCTCAATGCTTCCCTTAGCTGTGTATTTCAGTAGATGCCCCTGCTCTGCTCCCCACGCTGTCCATGGTGAATCCTCTCACTCTCTGCACCTCTTTTCTGTATCCCAGGCCTTCTGAGTAAAAATAAATTTTAAAAATATTAGTTTAAAATTTTTTTTATTTTTTAAAAAATACAAGTAAAAATATGTAAAATCAAAGCAATAAGCATAAAATTCAAATTAAGTGTCCTCTTGGACAGTTAAAAAACAAAGACTCACTTAGAAAAAGAAGAGATATACAAAGGACCCCACTGCTTACAGAAAATGTATTATCAAGAGATGATACTGGGACAACACAGACCACTCAGTTTCTTTGCATTATCAGATAAAACAGTGCAAATCTGATAAAAGAGAGCTAACATCTAAGCAAAGTGGCTAGGACAGTGGATAGTATGGGTTACAGAGTTAGCTAAAAACAATTGCTTTCTGATCCAAAGTATACTCCATGGTACCAAAAAAACTTTTAGATCTGACGTTAAAACAACTGCTGATTTAAAATATATATATGTATTATATATATATATATATATATATACTGCTGCTTAAGCTATCTTAACAAGATGCCAGAACAGAAATGAAAAAAAAAACACATACCCAATTTTCAAAAAAGGAGAAACAGAAATCCAGAAAAACACCTATGGGTTACACCAGCCACACATTCAAGAAAAAGCCACCATGGACTCTTTATTGATGCAAGCTACACATGTGTTTAAAAAAAAAAAAAAAGATTTATGCATACAAGAACTAGGGTACAGATCAGAGGTGGTGGGGGTGTTGAGAGGATTCACCAGAGACAGAGTGGGGAACAGAACAGGCAGATCTACCTAGAAACATAGTGCTGAGGGGAGCAAAGGGTGCCTCCCTGTCCGGGGATGGAAGTGCTGTAGTGGCTGTGGAAGCTTCATTGTGCAGTGCTTAACCCCTTGTGCCACCAGAGAGGCCCTACATGTGCTTTTTGATGGGATTACTAAAATGAATGGGAAAAGACAACATAGTACAGACAAGACTTTAATGGGATTTTTAATGATAAATTCAACTAGGAGGATGTACAACAGGTTAATATTAATTAACCTGGCTGATTAACATTATCAAAATCAGGACCTCCTTGGTGGCACAAGGGGTTAAGCACCACACTATAAAGCAGCTGTAGTCACTGCAACAAGACTTCAAGCCCCAACCAGGGAGACAACCCATATGGTGCAGAAGACCTCTGCTGTCTCACCTGCTGCTTCCCCCAACAATGTATTTCAGTTAATCTGCCTGTTCTGTTCCCTACTCTGTCTCTGTTGAATCCTCTCATGCTCTCCCTCTAGCCTACACCCCAGTTCTTGTATGCAAATAAATAAATCTTTTTTTTAAAAAAAAAAAACCTCTACCTTTAGACCAAGTTATTCAAGCATGTATCTTAGCACTTAGCACTAAAATATTTTATTTGATGAGCCTAATTTATTGATATCTCCACCAATATATCCTTAGGAGATGGTTCAGATACAATATAATTCAATTTTAACAAAAATTAAGTAACTTGCTCCAAATTACACAGCTGCTTAGCAAGGGCCAAAAGCCCCAAAATAAACCCCTCTTCCCACACCACACAGGTTTCCAGCTCTCTGTCCTTTCTTAAACTTGTATTATACACTAAGAGTTCTTTAGAGGCATACTGTGAAAGCTGACATAAAGGAGTCATTTAAATGGTCCCTGTGATGTCCTAGAAGAAAAGCCACTTTACAGTTACTATCTTGTTTGAACTAAGCCAAAGACCTTTGGACAAAATTGTTTCACAGTCACAGTTTTGAGAAATCAACAGAACAGACATCCTGATATAAGGACTGCTGATAGTGGACTATTGTGGGCCATGATTGAGGACAAATCAGGACCCAATTAAAGATAACCATGGAATAGTTTACACTTTTAACACCAACTCTTTTCTTTAACCACTCACCTCCTCCCAGAAAAAAACTCATATCTGGTCCCTCCTTGGAGCACTTTTAAATTCTAAGTCTGTAGCCTCTGAAATGCAATTTTTTTATCCCAATTAACATGCTTAAACTTTTTAACTGACCCCAGAATTTTTAAGTTGGTAATATACCAAAACACCCATCAACACACACTATATTTTGCTTAAGACTAATGAATTTAGTAAGAACATCACATTAGCCCATATTAACATGTTGACAGTGTGATCACATATAAGTTTGATAATCAATATTTGTTACAAAAAGGCATTTTAATGTACATTTTTTTTCTTAAGTGTGATTATCTATTAAAGCATTATCCCATATTCCAATTAATTTTGGAAAAATAAAGTGAAAGTTATTCCATGAATGGAAAAGCTTTTAGTGGATATGCCATAGCTCTAGCTGCTCAAAACCCCTCCCGATCATAAAATATACCATTGTGAAATTATTAAAAGATTTTAGGCCTTCAAATCTAAACAGCAGGCTAATGCTTTTTCTTCATTTAAGGTAGCGTAAGAGTGTATGCTTTGGCTCTCATGCTCTCTCCTCTCTCCCTCAGAAACAGAGCCAGAAATAAAAAGGTTGTCTAGCAAGAAAACCAATGGATTCCCAGTGGCCTTGAAGTACTTGGACCCCTCCTCCCGTTTCCTCCCCACTTCCCCATGTCTCTTCTCCACCCCTTTGGTTTAAAGAAGACAAGTGGAGAATTGAGAATTGATGAAAGGACAAGTTAGCAAGGCTGTGGCTTTTATTACTAGCATCTGCTAGGCCGGCTCCAGAAGGACCCACCAACCCCTAAATGAGACCTCGATGCCTCTCCTTGCCCCAGGGCTCCTCTGGGACCCCTTTGAAAGGAAGAGGGAACTTTACTGCCCAGATATCCTCCTCCACAGTCTCATCCATTAGAGCCCCAGCAAGTTCTTTGTTTCCAATGTGGGGGGTGGAGGGGTGGCTGCCTGAGGCCTTGGACAGAGGGGAGAGGTCACTCCCTTGATCCCGAAGCTGCCAATCTCCAAGCCCTCCGGAAAAACATACAAACACACCCACTGGATCATTCCCAGGAACCAGTTCCCTCTTCTGCACCACCTCAATAACCCAGAGTTACACCTGGCCACACCGAGGCACTCCCTGACACCTCATTACCTTTCGATGAGCCAAACCCTACCTAGGGATGCTTTTCTAACTCCCTCCTCTGAGTCAACACAAATGGGGCTCACTCCACGAGCATCACCCTTTCTCGTCAATGCAGACCCTAAGGTGTCTCCCTGAACCCCAGGCTTCACCTATGCTCAACACACAAAAACGTTAAGGTCACTCCCTGGACCCCCACAATTTTCCCTGTTCATACCCCAGATCCCTGGATCCCACCTCTGAACCCAAAGGATCTATTTACGTGTATACACACACACACACCCAAACCACTCCACATGGCCGATGTGCGTCCTCTGGGCCACCCTAACCCTTTGCCCACACGACCCTTGGACTCCAGAGCCCTAAGAACCTCCCTAGCACAGGGTCAATCGCTGGCCCTCAGTCTGGTCGCCCCCACTTCCAGCCAGAGAGAGCGAGAGGAGAGAGGGGTGGGAGGAGAGGGGGAGAGAGAGAGAGACAGAGAGACAGAGACAGAGAGAGAGACAGAGACAGAGAGAGAGAGAGAGACAGAGAGAGACAGAGAGGAGTAAAAGAGAGTCCCTGCCTGTGACTGTCCTCTCTCCCCTGAACCTCCACAACAGAAACATGCGCTCCCTCGAGCAGACCTACGACCCCACCGGGAGCCCTGGCCCCGCAGCCTCCGCCCCGCCGGGTCCCAGCCTCGGCACTCCCCGCCGCGCCCGGCGGCTCTCGCCCGGCCACTCGCCACACATGGACGCGAGCGCAGCCACTCCCCAAGCCCCACGCCGGTGCCCAAGCCCCGCCGCGGCTCGCGCCCCGTCCCCCGCCCTCGCTCCCCCTCGGGCCCCGCTGCCCGGACCCCCAGGCTCCCTTCCCCGCCGCGGGGACAGGGAGGGAGAGGCGGCGGCGGGAGGAGCCGCAGGGTGGGCTCCGGCCGGTCCTACCTGAGCAGTTGATGCTCTTGCCTTTGCCGCCGGGACAGTCCCCGCCGCCGCCGCCGCCGCCCGGAGGCTGGTTGGACGCGCGGCTCCCGGGCAGCGAGAAGGCGAAGAGCAGAAGCACCGACGTGTAGCAGCAGAAGGCGAGCGGGGGCGCGGCAGGCAGCCGGAGCGGCGCCTCAGCGGCCGCGGCGCCCATCGCTAGCGCCCCTGGACGGCGGGAAGAGCAGGGAGCCGCAGGCCTGGGGCATCCAGCCGCGCGCCGGGAGCCCCGCCGCGGCCTCCGCGCCTCCTACCTAGCAGCCGCGACGCTGCGCCGAGGAGCAGCCCCTCAGCATCCCCGCCCCACCGGCTGCGCCCGCCAGGCCCCGGCCCGTCGCGCTCCGGACGGATCGGAGGGTCCGGGCGCGTGCGAGGGTCGCGGGCGCGCGAGGGGGCGCGCGAGGAGGCGAGCCCGCGTGGGGGAGACCGAGGCGGGGGGAGCGAGCGGGCGCGCGCGCCGCGGGCGGAGGTCGCGGGGCGGGGGCAGGCCCGGCCCCTCACTCGCCGCCTCGCCTTCCCTTTGTGTCCTCGGCCGTCGCCACCGCGTCACAAAGACCCCGGCCCGCCCGGTGAGGGGCGCGTGACAGAGCCGCGGGCAGGAGGGGTGGCGGCGACCCCGCCCCGCGCACACCCCCAGCGCCCGCGCCGCCAGCTCCGCCCCCGCCCGCGGCCGGCGCCGCCTCCAGGGGAGCTATTGTTCCTGCAGCGGGGCGGGAGCGCCGAGAGCGGGGGTCGCGGCCACCCCTCTGTCCCGCCGCGGTGGACCGGCGGGCGCCCGCGATGAGCCGAGGCGTTACCCTAACTGACATTTTTGCCGCCCTTTGTAAGCATTTTGAAGCTTTTCCTTTGCCTGACAGCCGGGCTGGGAAAAGAAGAGCCGGTGGTCTATTATATGTCTCATCTAGGTGAACAAACTGAGCCGCCGAGAGGTGAAGGTGACTTGTCCAAGGTCATATTCCAAGAGATGAGTAGGACCGGAATTGAAACCCAAGTTCTGACTCCAGCTATGCTGTTTTTAGAGATGAGGGTGAATGGCTACATTTCTAGGATCCTCGTTGTCACTCACTGCCAGATATCCACATACACCAACTGAATTTAAAATACGATTTTAAAATGTCTATAGTGCGCTCTCCCACTAATAGTAGCTGAGACTTCAGGAGGATTTGCTATACAAAAGACCTGAACGAGACTCTGCACGTGCGTTCTCTCCAATTCTTTTTTGCACACCTACGAAAGAGTTTACATTCTCTTCCCCATTCTACAGTTGAGACAGTTGGGACCCAGAGAGGTAAAGTGATCTGACCCCCCACCCCCACCCTCGGTGTGCATTTTCTCACCTCTCTGCTCTTCCTACACAGGTGCTAGGTGAGAGTCAGCCAGTAGTAAGATTAGAGGCGAAATGTTTGAAAATCCTCTGCTTTTTATTATGCTGCCTCACCTCAAAGGGAATTTTTAAATCTCATTGAAAAACTGATCAATTTGACTCATGAAAATTTAAAACTGTGAGTCACCACAAGTAAAACCACATTTGGGAAAATATCTTGGATGTGTGTAACAGACACTGTACTTCTTTATTTAATATAAAGAAGCAATATAAATCGAGAAGAAAAAGTTGACTTAACAGAAAAATAGCAAGTTGGTGTCTTAGTCACATAATGTACTTATAATAAATAATCAAAAAGATTTAAGCCCACTACAAATGACAGATTAAAACCAGAAGATTTTATTTCCTTTGGATGATTAATAAGTATTAAAAGATTGACAAACCCTAGCACTGTTAATTTAAGCATTTTGCAAAGGCAATTTCAATAAATATCAACATTTTTTTAAATGTGCTTACTCTTTAATCTAGCAAATCTACTTACTGGAATTTATCCTCAACAGAAATGTTCATCACAACCTTGTATGACAGTAAAAAGGTAATCTATAGGAATTAGTCTTATATATGTGTGTGATGGAATATTACACAGCTTTAACAATGATGATTAGGTTAATGTTTATTAACTGTTTATTAACTGAAAAAGAATACTAATGAGTAAGTAGAAGAAAATTCCATTTTTTTTAATTATAAAAAGAAAATCCTGTTTTTCTAAGACATATGTGTGAAAAATCCATAGGAAAAAGGTGAAGAATATACAGCAATATATTAATAGTGATTATCTCTGACAGATAGTTACAAATGATCAGTACTTGCCCTTTACATTTTCCTATATTCTTTGAATTTGTATGACTAAAATTTCTGTTAAGTTGAAAAAGCTGTTTCCTTTTCTGATGATCATAGTATAATATACAAATGTCAAAATATAAAGGTGTATGCATGAAACATACATTATGTTATACCTCAATTTAAAAAAGAATTAGAGGGATCTCTGGTGGCACAAGGGGTTAAGTGTCAGCACTATGAAGCTATGGACAGCCACTGCAGCATGAATTCAACTCCAGCCAGGTTGCTGACCAACATGGCTCAGCAGACCTCTCCTGCCTTGCCAGCTGCTCCCCCTCAGCAGTGTGTTTCAGTCAATTCACCTGTTCTGCTCCCCACTCTGTCTCTGCTGAATCCTCCCACTCTCCCACGCCCCTACCCCCACATCTCTGGCCTGTACCCCAGCTCTTGTATGCATAAATAAATCTTTTTTAAAAAGAATTATACTTTCAGCATGGTTTTTATATAATTCACATTTAAGAGTTTATTAAGGTTTGTTTCACCTCTAAACTGTTAGAAATAGCATGGCAATTGTACTTTTTAAAATTCACCTTCCAGTTTTGGAATCAGGTGTGATCCTAGGTTCCTGACAGCTGAACCACAGCTGAAGACCCCTCTCAGACCACTACTTCAGTGGTTCTCTGCTAAGCTCGAATCGCCCCTGTACTTCTTTCTTATCCTGTGTGTTGACTGTCCCAGCTTCAAATACCCTGCCTTTAATTTTCTTTTTTTTTTTAAGATTTTATTTATTTATGCATACAAGAGCTGGGGTACAGGCCATTGTCGCGGGAGGTGAGAGGATTTACCAGAGACAGAGCGGGGAGCAGAACAGGCAGACTGACTGAAACACACTGCCAAGGGCAGCAGTGGGTGAGGCAGGAGAGGTCTGCCACGCCATGTGGGTCCCCTCCCTGACGGGCAGCAGGGATCAAACTCGTGCTGCAGTGGCTGTGGTTTGCTTCATAGTGCTTAACTCACTGCACCACCAGGGAGGCCCCTTGCCTTTAATTTTCATTTGATTGCAAGCCATAGCCCAAGCAAAAATACTAAAGGGAGGCAACCCTTAAATAAAAAGCAAAAACCCTGTGGCTATAAATCACAAGTAAACTTATACCTACACCTTCCACCAAATTAAGTAAGAAAAACTCGAAACATCTTTCTCAAAAGTTTTTGGAGGTGACCCACATGGCGCAGCAGACCTCTCCTGTCTCGCCCTGCTGCTCCCCTCAGCAGTGTGTTTCAGTTGATCTGCCTGTTCTACTTCCCACTCTGTCTCTGGTGAATCCTCGTACCCCCCCTTACCTCTGGCCTGTACCCCAGTTCTTACATAAATAAATCTCTTTTTTTTTTAAAAAAAAAAAGGACTAATTCAGAAACAGGATTTCTCTGATTTAAATCATACAAGCTCAGAGAGGTAAAAGAATCTCAATGGCACCTTAAATGTAACCTCCATCAAATTTAACCCCAAATATCAGATAGCAAAAGAATGTGGGAGTCACTACATAAAGATCATCTGAGTACATAAAAAGAATGTAGATTTCTCTCCAGGCATTCTGGGGGTAGTTCAAGTATCCCTTATTTATCTTAAGTTAATTCAGATGTATGCCGGTTTGGAAACTCCGGGCCTAACCTTGATCCATCAGTTATTTCTCCATAACAAACCCATAAAATCTTAGCAGCATGCCACAATAAATATTCATTTCTCACAGGTCTGAAATTGGCTAGTCTAGGTTAGATTGGCTAAATAAATGGTTCTGCTTCAAGCTGCAGGTCCAGCTGGGTTTGGCTTCTGTCTGTAGGTTGAGCTTTGATCTTCTCCAGGGCACTCATTTGGGGGCTCCTGCTAAAGGGGCAGCAATTTCCCAGGGGGAACTCTTCTTACAGAGAGGGCAACGGTGCAAAGGGGTACGTCCAACTGTACAAGCTCTTTTCACAACCTGAAAACAACCTGTCTTTGTTTGCTAATAGCATCCCACCTGATAAAAGCCAGTCTTACAACTGAGCCAAAACACAAGCGGTAAGGAAATGCATTTTCCTGGTGGAGGGAGTAAATATGGAGTGAATACTTTTGAACAATAATCAGAGATCCAATACTTGAACACCACTAGTTCTATTCTATCAGAATATTTTCAGTTCTGGGCCTCCCTGGTGGCGCAGTGGGGTGAGCAACGCCCTATGAAGCAAACCTCAGCCACTGCAGCACCAGTTCGATCCCTGCCTCTGGCTAGGGAGGGGCCCCGCATGCCTCACCCACTGCTCCTCTCAGCAGTGTGTTTCAGTCAGTCTGCCTGTTCTGCTCCCTGCTCTGTCTCTGGTGAACCCTCTCACCGCCTTGGACTCTGGCCTGTACCCCAGCTCTTGTATGTATAAATAAAAATAAATCTTTTTTAAAAAAAGAATGTTTTCAGTTCTAAGTAACAGAAAACCCAACCCAAATTAAGAAAAATAATGTATTTGGTTCAGGTTTATATTTTTTTAAAAAGTCAAAGGTAGTAGTGTCCTTTCCTCTTAGCTGGTCCTCAGCCAAGCTTTGTTCATAGAAAGCATTGCATTCCTTCAGGAAACCTGGTGATCATGCACTGCATGCTTTAGGGGCAAGGTATAATCCTCTCTCATTGTCTAGAAGAGGCACATCTAAAGCGAACAATTAGAACTCAGTGTGATAAACACTAAATAGAAATGTAGCATGGAGGGCCTCCCTGGTGGCTCAGTGGGTTAAGCAACGCACTATGAAGCAAACCACAGCCACTGCAGCACGAGTTTGATCCCTGCTGCCCGTCAGGGAGGGGACCCACATGGCGTGGCAGACCTCTCCTGCCTCACCCACTGGTGCCCTTGGCAGTGTGTTTCAGTCAGTCTGCCTGTTCTGCTCCCTACTCTGCCTGGTGAATCCTCTCACCTCCCATGACTCTGGCCTATACCCCAGCTCTTGTATGCATAAATAAATAAATCTTTAAAAAAAAAAAAATAAGAAATGTAGCATGGAAACGGAAGTAATGGCAAGTCCTACTCCACATTCCTGCTCTGGTTTTTCTGTACTGCCTGCTAGAGGGCCTAGCTATATAACAAGACCCTGATAAATCATAACAAGACACTGGGGGGTTGGCAAATTGACCCTGGAGGAGAGAGTCAACATACTTGAGCTCATTCCAAAATCACTGGAGTGATTTATGCTGCAGCATTGGCACGAGCGTAGGATTGACCTGTGACCCAACATGAAAAATTGGACCCCACTTCCTAGTGAAAGGAGTCTTTTTAAAAATGGTAAGAATTAGGGCACCTGAGGGGAGAAAATTATACACTGTCCAAAAATTAACAACAATTGAGACACAAGTACTTCAAAATTTACAAAAAAGAAATGGAAAGAATGGATAAAGTAATTCATTTGGAAAGTTGTGTTGAAGTTTGTAGGGTCAGAGAACAATCAGGTCTTTCCACCCTCCCACCACTGTGATGGTGGACACCTGCGGTGCTGCGAGCATTCCAGGGTGGGCATGCGCAAGTGGGCGCACCTGAGTTGGACATGGGCTTAAATGGGCGGCATCATGAGGAAGTCAGGACCAACAGGACCGACCAACAGCAGCAGCAGTAGAAAGCAGCCGAGAGGGTGAGATGCGCCAGGGGTTGAGAGGCCTGCCAGCCTCCCGGCCCCCCGGCCCCCATGGCTGCCATGTACCTGGCCACCTCTACTAATAAAAGCATGAAAAGTCACCAAGGGCTCCAAGACTCCTCCCTTCCCTGACCCGTCTGCCCAGAACCATCCCGAACCTGCCTGTGTCACCCTTCCTGCTGCTACAAAGTTCTACTCCTAGTGCCTAAGAAAATACAAGAGTACAAGGGATCTGGTCCCTGTCCCTATGAAGTTTACAGTCAAATATTAACCAATTATACAATTGCAACAATGTGAATAAATGCTCTGAAAAGGAAGAACGGAGGTTTGCCTGTTAGGGTGGTACTCATGCTAGTGTCAGAAGTGATCATTAGAAGAGTAGACATTAAATAACAAGGGAGTAGTCCCAAAAGAGGGAACATAATGAGCAAAGGGTCTAAAAGCAAGGGCTTCTTGGGTCTCCCTGGTGACACAAGGGGTTAAGTCTCAGCACTATCAAGCTATCACCAGCCACTACAGCATGAGTTTGATTCCTGGCCAAGGAGGTGACTCACATGGTGCAGCAGACCTCTCCTGTCTTGCCAACTGCTCCCCTCAGCAGTGTATTTCAATAGCCTGTTCTGTTCCCCATTCTGTCTCTGATGAATCCTCTCACCACCCCCCACACCTCTGGCCTACAACCCAGCTCTTGAATGCATAAATAAAATACATTTTTTAAAAAGGCCTCCCAACCACCCTGTTGATGGATATCATTTCCAAGTTCTAGATAAAGACACTGAAGCACATGAGATTAAGGGGCCTACTCAAGGCCACCCACCTAGGAAGTTAGAGTCACGTGGTTCCACCTGATGCCAAAGCCCCCCCCCCACACATTACTAGCCTAAGCAGGTGAAGCATCATCACTTGACACAGGTAGAGCAAAGATCGGTACCACTGCAACTGCTGCCACCAAGGAGTAGGCACGAGCCACCCTGAGCCTCTCCCTATGTGTCAGGAGACATTTGTTGGGGTTTCTTGTGATTACATGCAGGAATTATTGTGATTACGCTTCCTATAATTACAACTCTGGGTGAAGGCACTATTATTGTTACCCACATCCCCTTAATGGTCCTCAATTATGTAGATGGGCAGATGCCAAGGAGACAAGGGTTACTGCTATCTGAACAAACAGTGGGAATCCAGAGAGGTAGCCTCACTTTGCCTGGAGAACAGACTGTATCACTATAATCTGTCAATATCGAAAGACTGCTCACCCAGACCCTGTGAATGGGTAGGGAGACTGAGGAGGCATCATTGGGATTTTTCCTGCAGGTTTTCTCCTCTTGTTCAGTTTTGCTCTGAATTTAGAATGAAGGGTTTTCTCTATCTTTCAGCAAATGGAAATTTTCAGCTGCAATTCAAAATTTTTTCTGAGGGTTTAATTCACAAAGGATTGTTCCAAAGAAACAGCTTCTCTGACAAAGACAATCACATATAAATGGTAGCAGGAGGTATAGCATAGTAATTAAGAGTGTAGACTCTGGAACCAAACCATCTGGTTTACATCTTAATTCTGCCACTTGCTAGCTTAATGACCTTGGGCAAGTTATTTAATGTCTCCATGCCTCAGTTTCATCACCTGTAATATGGAGATGTAATTTTTATCTACTTTATAGGGTGGTTGTAAGCATAAAATGGGTTTACAGAGGTAACAAGCCTAGAACTATGGTTAGCACATTGTATGTACTCAATAACTGGCTAAGTAATACATGCATAGTCAGCACATAATAAATGTTAGCTATTAATAGTGGTTGTAGCCATTAACTTCATTTATATTCTAGACTCCATATGTATTTTCTAATATAATGCTCCCAAAATCTGATGGGGAAGGTGCTACAATTATCTTCATTCTGTATATGAGAAAACTAGGGTTTGGAGAGGTTAAGTTAGACTGGGGCCACAAGACTGGGACTGCTTGATCTAAATCAGAACCCAACGAGTTAAAGTCAGCAGTCCAAAAGAGTTCATCTGAGCTGTTTGGCTACTAGAGAGACCTACAGAAGGGCAGCCTGGAGATTGTCAGGGGCAGCCAAAACTCTATGAGGAAATGTGACAGATAACCAGGTGGGTCAGAGGAAAGGACAAGAGGTTCCAGCCAAGCGAATGGGAACTTGAGAAAGACATCCAGTGAATTAAGAATCATGAAAAGGATAAAGCAAGGAGCTCAGTGCATAGAAGAATTAGTCAAAAGCAGCTAATTAATTCCATTTTATCACAGTGTGTATTTAAGTATGTCAGCTTGCCTCTGTATGTATACATATGTATTGTGCATATGCCATTTGCCTGAGTGTGTGCACATATGTAATGAGTATATCAGCTTGCCTCTGTACATATGCATAAGGGCCAAGCATATGTCATTTTACTTTCTGTGTACACATGTGAGGAATGAGTATATCAGGTTGTTTCCATGCACCTTTGGGTGTGACAGCTGAGCCCTGTGTTTATACATGTACATTTACATATACAGCCACGCACACCTTACCAGATATAACCAAGTCATCTATACATGGACACATGAACTTTAATGGAGTCAGCAGTTTCAAACTCTTCTTTCTTGGTTCTAGTTGAAAATTATTCCTACCATTTGATGACCTATGGACTCAGCTTCAGAGTCAATACAGTTAGAATGAGCACTTAGTCTGAGCTCCTAATTAAGGGAGTTGTAAAGGTGAAAAGGCAAAACCACATTCTAAAGCTGTTTCTCCTAAGGCAAAACAATAGTGGTAAGATTTAGGGCACTTCTAGTTGCAGTGGTTCCAGCAACAATGAGAGCAGGGGTCAGGGCAGGGCATGGAGAGAGGTGACAATGACACCATTCATCCAACAGGATTTAGAGATTGTCCATTAAATGCCAGGCAACTGTGTTGTGCAGTGAGGACACAGAGGCAAACAAAACAGACAAGTCCCGCTCCTATAGTCTAACAGGGAGTCAGACTTTAAATAATCGATTACAATTGTGAAGAGTTGACAAAGGACATGTGAAAGCATCAGACAGGGATCCCTAATGTACAAGGGGCTTCGGATAGCAAGAAAAGCTTCCTCAAAGAAGCAATATTTGAGCAAAGATTGAAAGATTGATGAAAAGTTAGAAGAGGGTAGAATGGAAACACAATCTATGAAGAAAATTCAAGATGTGAAAAATGAAATTAAAGTATGCAAGTTTAAGAAGCAGAGAAAAGGCAGCTATGGCAGATGCCTGGCAAATGAGGAGGTGAATGACAAAAGAACGATTTTGGAGGCTTCTGGGAAGTGATGGCCAGATCATATGGGGCCTTTTAAACCAGAAGGTTTAGATTTGAACCTAAGATTATAAAGAGGGAATCACCTGTTTGAATTTATATTTTCAAACGATCACATGATTAAATGTGTGAACTATAAGGTATGTTAATTATAGCTCAGTGACGCTGTGGGGAAAAAATCACTTGGATTGCAATGTACAGAATGGATTGAAACGTAAAATATACCCCGGAAAACTATGGGATATTAAAGTGATCTAGGTAGGTGATGATGGTGTTGTGGTCTAGAGCAAATGGGCACAAGTAAATGAATTAGAAAGATTAAGGAGGTAAAATCAACAGAATTTGGTGACTGATTAGATATGAGTGACATAGGATAGTGTCAAGCCATGGTTATCCCTCGGTTCCATGACATTTACTAAAATAGCAATCTCTGGAGAAAAAGCAGGTTTGGAAAGAGGTTGATGAGTTCGGTTCTTGGCACTTGTGTTTGAGGGATCAGTAATATGTCTGTATAGAGGCATATAACAGCAGTGGGATTATAAGTCTGGTGTTCATAAAAGATTTACGTTGGACGTATATGGGGGAATTGTCAAAGGATAATTTTTTTAAGATTTATTTTTTATTCATGTAAGAACTGGGGTACAGGCCAGAAGTGCGAGGATCCACAAGACAGAGTGGGGAGCAGAACGGGCAGATAGACTGAAACAGACTGCTGAGGGGAGCAGTGGGCAAGGCAGGAGAGGTCTGCTGCGCCATGTGGGTTACCTCTCTGGCAGGTGGCAGGGATCGAACTCATACTGCAGTGACTGCGTTTTGCTTCATAGCGCATTGCTTAACACACTGCGCCACCAGGGGAGGGCCCTGTCAAAGGATAAATTAGTCAGTCACCAAAGTGAATGTGATGACTTAAAAGTTCATGAGATGCTACAAAATTGAAAGAGGGCTGAGATCTGAAGCTCTGAGGAACTCCAACGGAAGAACTTTGAAAGAACTGCCAGACTATTAGGAGGAAAATCAAAAAAAAGCAGCATCATTATGAACAAGGAAAAGAAATACTTCAAGAAGCAGGACACAATCAGTCAGGTGGTCAAATGCTACTGAGAAGTCAAGCAAGATAAGTAGTGAATAGAGTCTAACAGATATAGTCACTTGAAGTCTTCCGTAATTTCACCATTTGGTAAAGTGATAGGGACAGAAACCAGAGAGGTTTATTGAAGCATGAGTAGGAAGTAGGAAGTGGAGACAGAACATTTAGACAGCTTGGCTGTGAAGAGAAACAAAGCTAGAGATGACTGTGGGTGGAGGGAGGGACTTTTAAAGATGAGGCTGTAAAATATTTAAACAATGATGATATAAAGATCCAGTGCAGTGGGGGGAGTTGAATATACAAGATAGGAAAAGGGATAATTGATAGTATAAGATTATTGTTTGATAATAAGATTCTTGAGAACACAAAAAGGGGTGAATTCAAAGCATAGATGGAGGGATTAACCATTGAGATAAGACAATTTCTTCTTTGTAACAGGAGGGAAGGTAAAGAGAATGGAGACGAAATAAAACAGGTGGGTTTGATGATATAGTATTGCGATATTGAGGAAATCCCTAGATCCTGGCTTGGGTGTTCTCCAAAGAGAAAGGGAGATTGGGTGAGTGAGGATCATGGGTGTGGGAAGTAGTTACATCAAAATGTAGCCTGAGGCAGCTTTGGCCACACTGTATTGTCTCTTAGCCTTTCCAACTCAGTCTTCAGTGTCATTTTTAATGTGAGTGTTTACATTCTTTCAGCCTTTTTTTTTTTTCCTAAAAAGATTTATTTATTGGGCCTCCCTGGTGGCACAGTGGGTTAAGCAACACACTATGGAGCAGACCGCAGCCACTGCTGCCGGCCAGGGGGGGACCCACATGGTGCGGCAGACCTCTCCTGCTGTGCCCGCTGCTCCCCTCAGCAGTGTGCTTCTGTTGATCTGCCTGTTCTGCTCCCCGCTCTCTGTGGTGAATCCTCTCACCCCCCCACACCTCTGGCCTGTACCCCAGTGCTTGTATGCATAAATAAATAAAATCTTTAAAAAAAAAAGATTTATTTATTTATGCATATAAGAGCTGGGGTGTAGGTGAGAGGCAGGGGGATGGAGTGTTGCAGTGACTGTGGATTCTGCGAATTAACCCCGTGTGCCACCAGGGAGGCCGCATTCTTTCGGTCTTAATGAAGTTACTTTTTAAAAACTAATCTAGAACATGCAATATATATAACATATCACTTCAAATCAAGTACCCTGGCCCCTCCTTTTCTGCCCAGTTACTGCCCCAAGTAACAACTACACAGACTTGTGTGGTCAAATTTGAGAAGGGTGGAAAGAATTTGTCAGTGATGATAAAGGGAGAGGAAGTATGTGGTTTTCCCTGATAGAGCCTAAAAGAGATGGACAGGGCCTCCCCTGGTGGCGCAGTGGGTTAAGCAACGCACTATGAAGCAAAACGCAGCCACTGCAGCACCAGTTCGATTCCTGCTGCCGGCCGGGGAG
>JAGFMF010011802.1:6557326-6603713 GCA_019455555.1 Galemys pyrenaicus | reverse complement strand
GCTCTCTGTGGTGAATCCTCTCACCCCCCACACCTCTGGCCTGTACCCCAGTGCTTGTATGCATAAATAAATAAATCTTAAAAAAAATAAATAAATAAAAGAGATGGACAGCACCAGAAGCAGACCCCAGTGAGGCAAGCCCCAGTAGGGTTGCTTAGGAGGTAGGAACCTTTTCTCTCAGGTGCACATTCATTAGCATTGGAAAAAACTACCCCTCTTACTGCTCACCTCTGGCAAAGGAGTTCTAAGGAGATGACAGATTAAGAAAGGGCTACTTTCTGAGTAGCCACTGTGATCTGAGGTTACCGACCTAAATTCAGATTTTCTCAGATCTGCCAAACTTTTTCTCCATGTGAATGCTGACAAATGGCAATGATTAAGTCAATCATCCTTTTGCAATAAATGATTGGAGTATTGATCTGTAATGGATGCTAAAACTATTGGATAAAATTTTTGGAGATAGTCAGAGATAGTCCTCTCACCCCACCCCCACCCCCTCTGACCTATACCTCACTCTTGTATGCATAAATAAATAAATAAATCTTTAAGCAATATCACCATCCCACAAATAAATCATTTTTGGTTGTTTCTTTTAAAAAATATTTATTTATTTATACACACAAGAGCTGGGGTGTAGGTCAAAGGTGCAGGGGGTGAGAGAATTCACCATAGACAGAGTAGGGAACAAAAGAGGTGGATCTGCTGAAATACACTGCTGAGGGGAGCAGCATGAGACACAGGAGAGGTCTGCTTCACCAGTTGGGTTAGCTCCCTGGCTGGAGCTCAAACTCTTGTTTTAGTGGTTATGGATAGCTTCATGGTGCTGAGACTTAATCCCTTGTGCCACCAGGGAGGTCCCCCACAGATATCTTATTAATTAGGAGTAAAAGAAAGTAATGAAGAGATCTAGACATCTCCTTCACCAGGTGATCACACCCACCTCCCCATTGTAGGACAGCTTTTCATCATGTAGCTCTTCTGAATTGATGTAATGGGAGATTTGTGACATTGACTCAATACTCTTACCGAAGAAACTGAACCTGAATCTAATTACTAGGAAGTATTCAAATTTTTTTTTAAATGTGGGGCATATTAATAAGGCCTGGACTTTAAAAGAAATTTAATGTCATGAAAAAACAAAAGAGAGAGGTCTATTCTAGATTATGATTAGACTAAGGAGAGAAAACAACCAGATATAATAAACCGTGATTGGGTCTGAGAAAATAAGCAGCAATAAAAGACATACTTAAGACAACTGGCAAGATTTGAATGTAGTCTACATATGGATGATATTATTGAGTTCATATTAATTTTCTTATAATACTATTGTGCTAATGTAGGAAAATGTTTTTGGTACATGCAAGCTGAAAAATTTAGGCGTACAGTATGATATCTACAATTTTCTTTTAAATGACTGAAAGAGGCCCTCCCTGGTGGCCTAGGGGTTGTGTCTTAGCGCTAGCAATGCTACAGCCTGCGTTTGATCCCCGGCCAGGGAGCTGACCCCCATGGCACAGCAGACTTCTCCTGTCTCACCCGCTGCTCCCCTCAGCAGTGTGTTTCAGTCCATCTGCCTGTTCTGCTCCCCACTTTGTCTCTAGCGAATCCTCTCACCCCCATACCTCTGGCCTATAACCCAATTCTTCTATGCAAAAATAAATAAATAAAATGTCTTTAAAAACACACACAAATGATTTGAAAGAAAAGTAAGCTACGCACAATTGGTAAATGTAGGTGAAAGGTAAAAAGATTTTTTAAAAACTCAATGCAGTCTATTTCTTCACTAGTTCATCAATTTTTTTTTGCCATGACCTTGGATAGCTTTATGCTTATGAGCATAAATTGTGCTTCTTAATGTGCTAAATTAGATTGAAATCTTTAAAAGCCTCATAGCGAGAAAATTGCTCTGCAAAGCTTTTTAGACTTAAAAGAACTTCTAATTTGTGTGGGAGTGTAAGTGAAGATATGGTAAGTGGGAGAGAGAGTCATGAAATAACAAAAATAACACTTTCCTGGGAGTTAGAAGACCTCTGTTTTGGGTCCAGCATTTAACCACTGGAGAGTCAGTTTCCTCATCTGCAAAAGCAGGGCTAACAGCACAGCCTTCACCATCCTGCTGGGCACACACAGGAGAAACAGATGCGGGAGACTCCCTAACCCAGAAATGTGCACGAGATGAAGTGATCCTTTGATACCATGCTATGGTGATTCCCATTTAGTGGTGGTTCTCCATCTTTATTATACCTTGTGACTGACTGGGGAGTTTGTTAAGAGTTTAGATTCCCAGTCCTGCCCTCAGGGACTCTAATTTGGTAGATCATTGCTGGGACCCAGAATTTTCTCTGTGAAAGCACCCCAGATTCTTTGGGGCAAGCAGTTTGAAAAACACACTTACAGAGCAGTCATGGAGGTAGTTATTGCAGTGGTAACTCTCACTACTCAGTGTTTGTTTCAGAGACAGGCAACACCACCAGTGTCCTGGAGCTGGTTAGAAATGAATGTTCAGGCTTCACTCCAGACTTACTAAATTAAAATCTGCACTCAACAAGACACAGAGGCAATGCCCAGGCACATCAATGTTTGAGAAACACTAACCTAAACAGCACGACTGGTTGATGACCTTTTGTTCACCTGATCACCAGTCTCAGCTTGCTGTCACACTGAACTGGGGTGCTACCTTTGCCCTAGCTAACATCTCTAAGCTAACTAGTTCTTCTCTCTGCTCCTCTTTGTTTCTGGCTGCTCAGTCTCAGCAGGTCTTTGCTAAACATGGCCAGTCAGTCAGGGCACTTACTTTCTCCCATTCCATAAGCAGACCAAGCAGGGCATATTGACTTGGGATATAGGTGTAGTTAAGCTACTTGCTAGGTATGTCAATGTTTCTTATCGTGCTGAGATATACAGAACATAAATTTTACCATTTTAGCTATGTTTAAATGTATAGTTCAGTAGCATTAAGTACATTCACTTTGATGTGCAACCACCTCTTTTTGGCATGTGACTTTGTACAAGTCACTTGAACTGCCCAAGTTTCATTATCTTTTTTTTTTTTTAACATTTTATTTATTAAGCATACAAGAGCTGGGGTTCAGGCCGGAGGCACAGCACTATGAAGCTATTCTCAGTCGAGGTCCACCCCCAGCCAAGGAGCTGACCCACATGGTACAGCAGGCCTCTTTTGTCTCTCCTGCTGGTCCTCTCAGCAGAGTATTTCAGCGATCTGCCTATTCTGCTCCCCACTCTGTCTCTGATGAATTCTTTCACCTTCCCCAACCTTTAGTCTAGACCCCAGTTCTTGTATGCATAAACAAATCTTTTTTTAAAAAACAAACGGTGTAAAGATATTTTAAAAAAAATAATTACCTACACACACCTGAAGAAAACTTTAAGAATTAAAATAATATATAAACATGTCTAGAGCCCATAGATGCTCGATTCATGTTTAACTTCCTTCCTTCCTTCCATTTGAAGTAGGTTTTCAGATAGTCCTGATTTTACAATAGATAAAATCAACTGATAAGAATAAAAAAGGTATCGTCAAAAATCTGCATATGGCACATTATTGCCTTAGAACAGTGCAATTTGTGAAAGTATTCTATACAGAATTATACAATTTTAGAGAGCTAAAGTAACTAGTAACCAATCAGATATTGTTGGGAAAATTACTTCTTGGGAAATAAGTCTTTTTTGCCCATTATATAAAAATTCTTGTATTAATTATATTTAGACTATTTTACAAACAGCTAAGTACAAATATTATGCTAGTATCAACTTTCACAAATGGAGATTTCAACCTTGGAAACAATCCACTTGGATATAGTATTTGAATTCCATGTATGTGCTCATTACCTTTTTTAATTATTATTTTTCATTGAGGTAATATTGACTTGCAGTATATGACTTAAAGGTTTAGGTTCACACCTTTTCAGATGTATGTTACCGCATTACACCCACCACCAAGGGTCCCCTTTACTCTCCATCTTCCTCCATCCCCTCTGGTAGCTTCACTAATAGTCTGAGTTCTAGGGATTGTTTTTATCCACATCATCTTTAAGGAGAAGGCTAAATTAGAACAGTAGAGAGGAATTCGGAAATCCTCTCCACCTTATTTCACAAACCCTTATTTTACAAACAAGGAAATTAATATCCAGAGAGACCTAGTAACTTGCACAGATCACATATGAGTAACTGGCAAAGCTAGGAATTAGAGCCCAGGGCCCAGGAATGTGTCTGACCATGAAGAATGGGTAAGATTACAGCGGCATAGGTGATGGGAAGCAGGTGTGTACAGAAGTAATTTTGCAAAGCCTGGTTTTGAAACTGAGAGGCTGGTGAGTGTATTCAGGGAGTGTCAGAATGGGGAGGCTAGAAGGTAATATTAAGATGCAATTTGTGATGGAGAAGAGAATCTTGGATTCGTATAACAAAGACAATCAGAAAAAAGGTTTAGGGAATTTTTTTTTTTTTTGGTTTTTCATTTTGTGGTTTATACAGCTCTTCCATATTGTACTGTCATCATTGCAGCACTCTGGGGAAGTAGGTATTTTATGGATGATGGTCTGATGTTCAAGAGGTTCTTTTCTTTGCAAAGATAAGATCTGAACTTAGTGTTGGAGTAGAAAAATTGTGCATTTGATTCTTAAAATCATGAGCTTTGGAGCCAGGCCACTTGTGTTAAAATTTCTCTGGCCCCATTTAGAAGTCATATGACTTTGAGAAAAAAAAAAAAAATGGTTAAAATTTGCAGTGTTTATGTGGCAGACTCTGTTCTTTTTTTTTTTAAAGACCATAATGTATTAGTTGGTTTTTTGTTTTTTTTTTTTTTAAAGATTTATTTATTTATGCACACAAGCACTGGGGTACAGGCCAGAGGTGTAGGGGGGTGAGAGGATTCACCACAGAGAGCGGGGAGCAGAACAGGCAGATCAACAGAAGTACACTGCTGAGAGGAGCAGCGGGCACAGCAGGAGAGGTCTGCCACACCATGTGGGTCCCCACCCTGGCCGGCAGCAGGGATGGAACTCGCGCTGCAGTGGCTGCGGTTTGCTTCACAGTGCGTTGCTTAACCCACTGCGCCACCAGGGGAGGCCGGCAGACTCTGTTCTAAACATGTATAAGAAGCATTTAATCTAACATCCCTCTGAAATCTATTCTATTATCATCACCATTTTAAATCATCACCCTGCCCCCCCAAAAAAACTGAGAGGGGGAAGGAGTGTCTCTGTTTAAGGAACAGATGTGGCTTCCCTTCTGGCGCAGGGGTAAAGACAGCACTGTCAAACTACTGTGAGCCACTGCACTACTAGATCGACCCTGGCCAGGGAGCTAACCCAACTGGCGCAGCAGACCTCTCCCGCGGCTCCCCCCAGCAGCATATTGCAGTAGATACTCCTGTTCTGTTCCCAACTCTGTCTCTGGTGAATTCTCTCACCCCCACACCTCTGGCCTGTACCCCAGTGCTTGTATGTATAAAGCCTTTTTAAAAAAAAAAAAAGATAAGGAACAGATGCATTTCCCCCTGCTACATTCCCTTGCCCTGATTTACAATCTCAACTCCTCAGTATCCTGCTATCAAGAGTTCCTTTCCAATGTGATACTGTGTCAGATTAGATTATTACTTGAAATTATTCACCTCCTCCCTTAGCCTTGTTAGGCAGAGTGTATTTCTCTCCCCTTGACTTAGAGCTCAGTTAGGTGACCTGCTTTGGCCAAGGAGATATTAAACAGATATGACAACGAAACCTGGAAGATGCTTCTACATTCTGCCTTCCCTTCTGGTACTTCTGCTGTCATTGTGAGAAAAGCTTTCCCTGAACAACTGCTGCCCCTTCAGCCTGGGACTCAGAGTGACCCCACGACTGGCTCTTCCCCAGTTACCCCCCAGATCTCCCAGTGGCTGAGTAGCTGGAGTGACGACTTCCCAGTCCTGCAGAGAGTCTAATACCAGTCCATCCACAGAAACTCTTTGAGATTCAAGGATAAGAATCTAGACCAAATACATCACCAGCATGTTCCTTCTTGGTGACCCCGGAAGCCGAAACAAATGATGGGATAAAAAGAACTTGTACTGTCACTCACAGTATTTCCACTCTAACAAGTATCCTTCTGATGAAAAGTTTCTTAAATAACAAGTTTTGGATTCACCCCAAACCTACACGCACACACACCCATAAAAATATAAAATCATAGAAAGTAAAACTCAGTTTTATTAAATCTCACCAGGCAAGGTGAGCCCTTATTTATGGATACAAACCCCTTTGCTCTGAGGCCTTTGATGAACATGCAAGGTTAGTTTCCCTCACACCCACCCCCAACGCACTGGCAGTGCTATAAGGTTATTTCACTAGTGGAACTAGAGCTTCAGGATCATCTCATTCAAAAGTAGCAAGGTCACCATTTTGTCCGTTCTAATCAGTGGCAACAATGACAGAACCTTCGTACACAATCTGGGCATCTGGATAATGTGGTCATGATGATAAACCACACTGTCAGCTTGCAAATTCAACGATTATATTGGTTAAGAGAGGTTCAACAGGTATCTTTAAAAATCGCTTTTAAGCTACTCTTCTATAAATTGAGCCTCATTCTAAATGCACTAAAGAGCTGATTGAGGAAATGCTGTATTGAAATTTCCCATAAAGGAAAATAATCACACTCTTGTATCTGTGATGGAAGTTTTCTATCCTGAGTGTTCTTAAACCCTGGAATGCTTGGGCTACTTCCCCCAAGGGCAGAAACTCTACAGAAGGGCCTCCCCTCACAATGACGACAATGTTAAAATCTTTACATCACTCTTTATTTCAAAAGTGTTTCACTAACATACACTAACCTTCAAAACGTTCAAGGGAGGTAGATAAGTATTACACCACTTTCACAGATGGAGAAACTGAGGCAGAGACTAGTAAATTTATTGAAGGCCATAGCATCTGGCACAATTGGAAAAATGGGTTCGGGGTACTCAGGGATCACGAGGAACCTCTCGCATGCCTTCTGCACCCCCCGACATGAAAGTAACGGGCAGCTCAGAAGCAAGTCATGGACAGTCTGGCCAGGCAAAGGTTACATTTCACACTGTTGATGTCAGATGTGTTGGCTGGCCTTTGGCAAGTGTTTCCCTCATAACTCACAGGACTCCAGCTCTAAAACTGGGAAGAGTGGAAGCTGCTATGGGTGCAGAAGGAGAGGGTTGGGAAACAGGGCCGGGAAGAGGAAGACAGAAAAGAAAACAGGAACTGAGATCAAAGCAAATGCGAGGAAGAAGTAGAGGACAGAGAAGCAGCAGCCCAACATGAAAGGAAAGCCACAGCATTAAAGAAGTGTCACTCCATTTGAAAAGCTCAGACATCCAGAAATGACATTAAAAGGGTAATGCTTAGCAATAACATTACAGAGCCACTTCTTGTGGCTTTGCCAAATATAATTATCAGATCTTTCTGACATTCCCAGGAGGCAGAACCATTCCTTTCTCTCCCCTGCTCCAGACCAAGTGCTGATATAATTGACCTGACATGGCAGAGGCTGTTGGCGACTCATTGCACTCTCACCATGCTACCACCCTTCCTCTGTTCTCATTTTTGTATAAAAAGAAATGCAAATGCATTTTAAGCTTTTCCTGAAATTTTCTCAAAGATTTGACTCATAATACAATAGAATTTTGTGTTTGGATTTTATGAAGGGCTATAACAGGCATACTGTTATGTATGTAATAGGCATACTATTATGTAATAAGCATAATACAATACATAATAATAGTATTAAGAGGCATACTATTATTAGGGTTAGTAGGCCTCCCTGGTGGCCTAGGGGTTAAGTCTCAGTGCTGTCTGAATTCTACAGCCTGAGTTCCATCTCCACTAAGGAGCTGACCCACATACAGTGCAGCATACCTCTTCTGTCTCACCCGCTGCTCTCCTCAGCAGTGTATTTCAGTAAATCCACCTGTTCTGCTCCCCACTCTGTTTCTGGTGAATCCGCTCACTACCCCAGCACCTCTGGCCTACACCCCAGCAAAGAAAAAAATTATTAGGGTTAATTGCTCCTTTCAGTCAATGCTCCTTTCTACAGCATAGAACATGAAAAAAAAAAAATACCCCTGAAGTTTGTGAATGCCAACTATCTAGGGAAGAATTAAATTTCAAAGTAAAGAGAAAACTTTCTCTGATCTTTCTAGTGCAATGTTGTTTTAAGAGATGATGCCTGATGCACTGCCAGCTGTGATGGGGCTATTGATGGCAGAGGCAGCACCAAAAGAGTGGGGTGACAAGGACTCTGCAGGGAGGGGTCGGAGTGTCAGGTGAATGGGTAGAAGAGACAGCACAGGCAGCTGAAGAGACAGAAGTCAGAACAAAGAGGTGAGAGTCAAAGAAGAAATGGGTGGGGGCACTGGTCTTTCAGGTCGAACTTGACAATTGCACTAGTTTGTGTCCAGGCCTCTCCTAGAACAGGGGAGTCAGAAATAGATCCTTTCTGTTCCCATTGATGGTATGATTATTTTAGGCATCTAACTGAAGAACCTTACCACTCCTCACCATCAAAAGCAATCAACTGCACAGCCTGATTCCACTTCTGCAGTGCCCTTCAGGTACGTCTCCCTAGTTTTCACTAGGGCATTCTCTAGCCCTCCTATCATTTCATACATAGTAAGCAGGACCAAACTCTCCTACCTCATCCCCTGAACTCTAATCTTCTCTAAACTCAGTTCTATCCTCTAATCTTCCTTCTGGGGCAGTTTTGATCATGTTATTACCCATTTTGGAATTCCCCCTGTTCTCACTGCCTCCCTACCTATGTTTATGATCTTAAATCTTCAATACAGATGTTCTTCTTTCCAAATGTCCACCAGCCAACTTTATGCCAACTTTAAAGACTTAGCTCAAATGCTACCTCCTCCAGGAAGCCCTCCTGGAGGACCACCTTAGCCACCTACTCTGAGCTATACATGCAGCTGAAGATGCACATTGACTTAGACATGGCAACTGTGTAGAAGCTTTACCTCTCCTACTGGGCTATGTCCATGATTTGGCAGGGTGGGGGATGAACTGTCTTAATATTTATCTGTCACCTTCACCACATACCAGAACATGGTTATTGTGTTTCTATCTTAGGTAGAGAACTGCTCAAAAGTGAAATAAGTTGGAATGTACTGTTCATGAATGAAGACACTCTGTAACTCGTAGATGGGACTTGACTCTCAGAATAAAACAAATCCATGATGTATGATGGGGTGGGAGAGGGCAAATAGGGCTATTGGTTTTGGAATTGAGAAACCTGGGGCTGAGGTTCTGCTTTACAACCCACTAGCTACTGTCCTAGCTCTGGGTGGTTCATCTCAAGCATCATTTCCTTACTCTCACATGATCTCATAGGATTAAGGATCAAACCAGACACATTTGTGAGCTCTCCATCAGTGTTCTCAATCCCAATTATTTTATCATAATCTCCTCTAAAGTTTCTGAAAAATATAGAGGATCAAGCCCCAAGCCAGGTCAACTAAATCGAAAATCCTCTGGGAATGGGATGCTGTGGGACTCATTATTTATAAAATACTGCTTCTAATGCATAGCCAAGGTTGGAAACTACTGTTATAAACTCATAAATACTATTAACAGTAGAGCAAGATGCTTTAGGCTGCTGGTTTAATTATCCTTTATTTGCTCAGTTAGGAATTAGTTCAGTGCTTTTATAGTTCCATTATGTATGTGAGCATTTTTTGTGTTGTTCTACATTGTTGTTTGTGTGCTTAAGTGGTAAATTCTCAGAGAGAATAACAACAGGCACACTGCTTCTTAAAAGGCCCAATGCTATCATGAAAATATACCTAACCTGATTTTTTTTTTTTTTTGAGAATGATAATAGAAGACCTCACACATGGTCTTCTAAAACCTTACTACAGGGGCATGGTGACCAAACAAGAATTGACTGGCATAACCTGGGAACTTATAAGAAATGCACAATTTCAGGCTCCACACCAGAATCAACTAAGAATGAGATTTCCAGATGGATCAATAGGGAAACACACACAGACTTTTCTTGGTTCACATCTATGTTGACAGCCTGTGCTCCTTGCCCAAATCCTGAGAAAGTAGGAGGGGATGAAGAGTCAGGTTGTATTTCCTAGAAACCATTGAAGCTTGGGAATTTATCCAAATGCTTCTCTATAGTGTCCAAATTAAGAACACAAAACCTTACAAAAAGGATCCTTCGGGCCTCCCTGGTGGCGCAGTGGGTTAAGCAATGCGCTATGAAGCAAACCACAGCCACTGCAGCACGAGTTCAACCTGCTGCCAGCCAGGGAGGGGACCCACATGGCACAGCAGACCTCTCCTACTGTGCCCGCTGCTCCCCTCAGCAGTGTGCTTCCGTTGTTCTGTCTGTTCTGCTCCCCGCTCTCTGTGGTGAATCCTCTCACCCCCCACACCTCTGGCCTGTACCCCAGTGCTTGCATGCATAAATAAATAAATCTTTAAAAAAAAAAAAAGGATCCTTCTTTTCAAGGAATAGCAGTCTTTACAGGGTTCCTTTGAATAACCAGGTACTCTAAGATATTTAAAATATAATCAATGCATAAAATAAACTGATATCCCTTCAAGCTGTATGCAGTGTTTATATGTGCACCTTCCTGAAATTAGAGTTCCCAGGACTCAACATTCCAAAACTATGCAGGAGGGAAGCTTAGCTAGCACCCTAACAACTGCATCCTGGTGACCCATGCCCGTCAGACAATGATGAGTTACAGGTACCCACACAAGACTCTGCAGATCACACCTAAGTCAAGTAGCTGTAGCAGAGTCTGAGCATTTTCTAGAACAAATTCCTTGTTTTATAGACAAGAAATAGCATGGCTTAAAATGAAAAGTTCTCCAAGGTCACACAGTGCCTCATGGCAGAGCCAAACTCAGAATGCACGTAACCCCTAGTGCTACATGCCTCATAGGCGTGTGCCACACACACTTTCCTTTCCCCACCAAATGGCCTTGAAATTCTCAGAAATTATTGACCTGTGTTGGCACCAAAGTGTCATTTTGCTTCTTTACTGCTGTGTCCAGTTCCCAGGGCTTGTTTTTATATACTAGGCTACAGGAGAACGTTTATCACAGTTCAATCATTTATTGATCCATATTTCCAAACACGTTGGTAATGGATTCATACAAAGCCTAAAGGTAATGCGTAATGCAAACTATACAGCATTACTATCACCAAGAGCACGGTGAGGGAAGGGCCTTTCCTGAGGTGACTAAAGATTAAAAGGGAGAGCAACTATTACCTCAGTAGATCGAAGTTGAGAGAAACTAGAGCGAAGGAAAAACTGGAGCATGGGGAGAGTGGAAGAGGAGGAGGGAGGCAGCACCTTTAAAAAACATACACAGTGTGACTATAAAATTGCAAGTCTTTTCTTTTAATAAAACAAACATGACAGAATGTAGAAATCTAAGTGAACATTTTTCCCTCAAAGTGGTTACATCCTTAGTTCCAACAAAGCTACCATTGTTGGAGACGCTATTTGGAATTCCTCTTTGGGGACGGGCCTTATTAGGCCGTTTATGAGCCACATAGAAAAACGTCCTTCCCAATGCTGGGATGTTTCAAAACAGAAAATCCATACCCAAAAGATGACACTAAAAAATGAAAAATGTGTTGTAGCTCTCACGGAGGTGTCCTGAAGACCTCTAGCAAGTTCTGAGCAACGGCTTCCCCAGGAGAAATGTGCAGTCTCCAGGACAGCCACTTTTGGTGGGACGGGGATTCATCTGATAGAAAAGTTCTGCTGTCTGTTAAAAAAACAAACAGCCACACTCCTTTATAGTCACACTTGCATTTGATTTAAAAAATACAACAACAACACTCATACATGGTTCTTGTATGAATTCTAATTAAGAGACATTACATTCAGAATTATAGCACTCAGTGATAATTTTCAGAAGATGCTAACAGCTTCTTTGCCACTTAGGGGGGGGTACAGAGGGTGCAGCTGTTTACCTGAATGTATTCTTAAATAAGTGACTACTACTGCTCTAATATTCCTAGATGTAGCTCAGTTACAAATTACTGACCGCAAGTTCGTGTTCCAGACTTTCTTTGCCAACACAGATTAATCACAAGGGCGCCACCCCCAAAGTCTTAGGGTGAATTGGGAAAGGGCCGGTTAAATGAGGAAACAGGCCATTCCTTGGTAAAAGTTTGCAGTTTTCTTTCCCAATACATCTTCTTTTTATTGAGAACTTCCATTTTTATCCTGTGTTCCTCCTCTGCCATCTCACACTCTCGCTCTATCTGCTGGATTTTGGCCACATGCACCTCATTCATTTGTATCAGCTGCAGTTGTAAGATGGACATTTGTTGATGGTGTTCTTCCTCATGCATCTTTTTTAAAGCACCTTCCTGAGAGGTTTTGCTCCTGTAGTTTTTATTGGCTGTTATTCTGACAGCTGAACACGAGGGTTCAGGTTGAGAGGTCCCCTCACATACTGGAAAATGTATGAACTCTTTCTCATCATCGCACAGTTCTCTATTTGAAACAGCAAATGATTCTGAAAAACAGTAGCAGAAAACATGTTCAAAGATTTTACAGGCAGAGAGAAAATCAATCCTATTTCAAATGACAGGGTCCCCCATAACAGGATGTATCTCAAACAGTGTCGGCTTCGCCTGCGTGCCTATAGATACCTTCACCACACCTGACTTTTAAAAAACCCATAAATCAAAAGCCGTTTTCTCTTATGAAGTCACGATAAAGGGTTTCATCACATCATTTCTAGAAATGAGAACTGGGGAACAGTGGTCAGGATTGGAGACCTTGTGATTTGCCCTAAGATCTAAATTGAAGTGTGCACAGCACCCAATGAGCAGGGGACCACAGTACAAAGTTAATGGTGGATTTTCAAACTGAGGTTTCCACCAGTTAGCCCTTCCTTTGTGCTCCTCCTTCAGTTATGAATACCCAGGTTCAGAGCACCATTGCTCTATGGTCACAGGTCTTAATTCTCATCAGAAAGAATCCTATTACAAATGTTCTTCCTGAATGATGAGTCTGTACTTTTTGGCTTACCTTCTTCAGCACATGGCTTCTCTTCAATCCCTACATCTGGTTGTTACCTTTAGTAGCATTGCCATCTAGGGGTCAATACTCAGATCCCAAAGGATTGTCCAATGTCGCTTTTTTTTTTTTTTAAACATTTACTTATGTGTACAAGAATTGGGGTACAGGCCAGAGGTGTGTGTGTGTGAGAGGAGTCACCAGAGACAGAGTAGGGAGCAGAACAGGCAGATGGACTGAAATACACTGCTGAGGGGAGCAGCAGGTAAGGCAGGTGAGGTATGCTGCACTATGTGGGTCCCCTCCCTGGCTGGGGATCAAACTGTTCATGCTGTAGTAGTTGCAGATGCTTCATAGTGAGGTGCTTATCCCCTTATGCCACCAGGGAGGCCCAGTGTCATTCTTATTTAACCTCTCCCTAGCAGCTGACAATCCTCGAAATATCTTTCCTCTATTAGTTTTGAACCATTATTTTCTGAAGTTTTCTATGGCCTCCTCTCTGATTGCTCTTTGCCAAAGTTCCTTCAAGAAAAAGATTCTTGCTCACCCACTTCCTTGTCTCTTTGGGCTTCCTATCTTTGGCTCTGTTTCCAATCCATCCTAAATAACCCTCATAATCTGGTTCCAGACTTCCTTCATTTTTCTTGACTTTCTCTTCAAAATGCCCTATACATCCGTCAATCTTCATTAGCCTTCTTTAAAGGCTATGCTTTTTTCATAATCCTATCTCACTGTTCCTCAGCCTGAATGTGAACTCACTCTTTGTCCCCATCTTCCTCCCACTCTTTCAAACACACGCTGCTCCAGTTCTCCCTTTTTTGGCAGCTCCCTTAGCTCCTGCTTTGTTTGGGGTCAGTGAGCCCTGCTCAGTGAAACATCAGTTATCTCCTTTATCGTCACCGTACTCTTCTTTACAGCACTTAAAACTTACTAGTATTATTTAGGGACCATGCTTTATTTTTTTTCTTTTATCCTTGGATACCTACAACTTTGCTTGGTGCAAGAGTAGATGCCTTGTGTATATTTTTATTGACTGAAGACTTGAACATAAGAGAAAAAGAGCATCTGGATGCAAAGGGGCTTCATGTTTGGTGGTACCAGGTTTGCACTGGCGCTGTTATGGGGCAGTACATGAGCATATACTAGAAGTTTCACCAGAAACCACTAGAACTCCACTAACCTTTGGAGTCTCTAGCTATGATTCCAGGGCTTTCTTGAGAAGCTTTACATTTTCCAATAACAGTAATAGTCTCCTTGGAGGAAAATAATATCAATTTATTAACAGTGTTGATTATGTTATCACATCCACTCCATTATTCCAGAAGATGGGATGCTGGGAATGTTAATAGCTACTGGGGGAAACCCAGCTTGTAATACTTTGTTAATAAAAGAAAAATGGCTACTATTTAGATTATTTCACTCAAAGGGGTTAGGCAACAACCATAACTAGTCCCTAATTAAAGTTAAAGGAAAAAGTAAAAAAAAAAAAAAAATCCTACTTTTGAAAGTGAAGGTTTAAAAAAGTACTTCGAGGCAATCCAAAGATAATGAAGATGTGTTCCTAGGAATCTTTCTCAGCGTAAATGGCTCTTGTCTCAGCGAGATACCTTTGCCCTGTGCTCACACTGCCTCCTAGGCACACCTCTAGCGGAGCACTTTCTAAAACAGGCGGCTTAACTATGTCCCCTTCAGGTCTCTGTCATCTGTGAAGACTGAGACTGCCTCTTACTCATCCTCATGGAGAAACCAGCAGAGGGTCCAGCATCTACTGGTCATGTAAGAAATGTGTGTGTGGGGGGCTCCCTGGTGGCTCAGTGGGTTAAGCAATGCACTGTGAAGCAAATCTTAACCACTACAGCATGAGTTCGATCCCTGTTGCCAGCCAGGGAGGGGACCCACATGGTGCAGCAGACCTCTACTGCTTGCCTGCTGCTCCCCTCAGCAGTGTGCTTCCGTTGATCTGCCTTTTCTGCTCCCCGTTCTCTGTGGTGAATCCTCTCACCCCCCACACCTCTGGCCTGTACCCCAGTGCTTGCATGCATAAATAAATAAATCTTTAAAAAAAAATGTGGGGGGATGTACTGGCTACAGTGGCCACATGCCTCCCAACACAGCTCAACTATGTAACTGAGTGGGTAATTAAGGCAAAGGACACAAGAACCAGAAAGGCTTAACTGAAAACAGGGTCAGAAGTGAGCATCACAGGGTATCAACCAAAGAGGACTGACTCATCTGTTTCCTTTCTCTTAGATCTAAAGGTATCTTCTTTGAAGACTGACTACATTAAACATTAGTTAGTGCCTTTAGCCTTATTTCTAACTTATTTCTTTCCAGAAGATAGTTTTTGTTTTTTTGAAATTAAAGAAAAGTTTATTTAGGAAAAAAAGAGAGTAAAGACTCCCAGGTATATGGTAACTGGGACGGGCAAGAGAGCCTCCAGAGAAGATAGTTCTTAATACCCCTGAGTTCACACCCGTATAACACTCACCCGTGTAACACTGCTCTTTTATCCCAATTTCTAAATGCTCATTTCATCTCAACCATTCTAGGTTTTTAAGGTCATGATGAAGATGATGATGATGAAGAAGAAGAGAAGGAGAAGGGAGAAGAGGGCTGGAATAGGAGGAGGATGAGGATGACAGCAGCCATACTTTCCAAATATTTAACTGGCACATGCCTTCTGCTCATAGAATTACCTCACTTCATCCTTCAAAAAGCCTCTGAGAGAGGTGAGTGTTTGCACCAGTACAATTGTTGAAGATCATTTGGGTAGTTGAAAGAACCAAGATTCTCATCCAGATCTCCATGAGTCCAAAATCCAAGCTCAACCTCTACAACATCCAGCCTCCCATTATTTTACTTGCTCATCTGATGACTTCTGTATCTTAAAATGCAGTCTCCAAATTGTATTCACTACAAAGGCATCCATTATTAAGTATCCATTATTAAATATTTGGGTATATAGTCCTAATTTTGACCTCCAAATTTCTCCCTAGAGCTGTGAACATCAAGACTGTGTTCATGACTGGGAGCAAAAAAATGACTTTAAAACTATTACTTTTAGTTTAAATGTGTGCTAAGATACAAAGTTAAAAAAAAATACAAAAACAAAAAACAGAAAGAAGAAAGAACAAGCCAGGTCTCTTAAGAAGACTCTGGCACAAGCTGGGGCTTAATACCAAAAAGCCTGATTGAGTAGTTAATTAACTTTCACAGAAATGTTTGCTCCAATGAATGGAAGCAAGTGTTCAGATGGGAAGAAACTTCTTTTAATTGGAAAAGACTACCCTGGGGGTGGGAACCTGCTGCAGACACACACCATGTAATCTCTCTCCCAGGTAAAACAAAGCCACCCAAAGTAGAAAATAGCTCCATCTTGTGCAAAATAGATAGGACGGCTTAAAGACCTTCCTGGGACCCCAGAACACAGTCAAGGGGGTGTTTGTCCCTATGGGCAATGAAGTAAGTTTAATATCAGCAGGAAAAAACCTACAATAACAATAAAAGAATAAGAAACGATAGGCCAAACCCCACCTCTTTTCAACAGAACAAAGAAAACAAGACTGACTAGGAAAAGAGCTAAGTAAGAAGTGGTAGGTGCGGGTCCTCCCTGGTGGCACAGTGGGTTGGGCAGCGCGCTAAGGGGCGGACCACAGCTACTACAGTGTGAGTTCGGTCCCTGCCCCTGGCTAGGGGGGGACCCACATGAAGTAGCAGACCTCTCCTGCTGTGCCTGCTGCTCCCCTCAGCAGTGTGCTTCCGTTGATCTGCCTGTTCTGCTCCCCACTTTATCTCTGGTGGATCCTCTCACCCTCCACACCTCTGGCCTGTACCCAGCTATTATATACATAAATAAATGAATATTTTTTAAAAAAATTAAAAAAAAGAAGTGGTAGGTGCATGCTATAGAATATTATCTATCAACTAAAAGAACAGATTTACATACTGCAAAGGGAATAGACCTTAAAACCAGTATTCTAAGTGGGAAAAAGGCCAAAATAAAAAAAGGAATGATATCTATAGCATAATTTTAATCTATGTAAATTAAAAATATATGCATATAAAACACTAATGCATGCTTTCAAGAACATGGAAGAGAAAATACAAGTGCAATAGAAGGAATAAGGTGCAGGAGAAAATGTAAGTGGGGAGTGAGAAATAGGGACAAAAAAGGAGTAAAACATATAAGTAACACAAAAAGAGGGCTTTTCACAGGCCAAGGATGATAGTGTGCCTTAACTGGGACTATAACTCAGTCCCCTGCACTCAAGTTCCCACCTCAAATAAATAGGTTTAGTTCACCAGTGACAATAGAATTTATTAAGAAACTCTTGTATTATCTAATTACAGGTTTGAATACTCAATTTGTGTTCCTCAATTATAGCTTTATAGTAAGCAGGATATGAAACTAAATATATATTCTCTTAGGATTTTTCAATACTAGTTTAAACCTTAGCTTTCTTAAATGTGTTGGGCATTGTCATCCTACCCTCCTCACTACTCCGGCATTCTGTTGGCCCCTTAACTTGTTCTGCAAACTTGTTCCCCAAAGATAGGTGAAGGTAAATGTTAACATCAAATTATCACATATAAATTGTTTTACTATATTTAGGGGGAAATACTGGTGTTTTTTTGCAAATGCATTGCTGTTAAATTTTAAGACTACTATGTTCAAATGCAGATATACATCCTCAGAAAGCCACAGACAAGCCTAACAGTAACGGATGGAGAGCAACAAGACACAATTAAAACCATCTCACACAAAAAGTAGCTGGAGGGAGGCCTCTAGTGGAAACTGCCAGATTCCCTCCTTTTTAATAAGTCCCAACAAATCTCTGAGCACCTCATCTGTAACAGCACTCTGTAAGGTGTTGAAACAGCGCCTGTCCAAATAAATTTATTATATGTACTTTTAAATTTTCTTATAGTCACAACAAAGAAATACTGGGTTGTCAGAAAAGTCAGCCCAATAGAAATGGGTGAAATTAATTTATGTAATTAAGATAAAAAATACTAGTGAGATATTTTACTTTTTTTTTTTTTGGCCTAGGTCTTCAAGATACGGTGTACACTTAGAACACATCTCAATGGGTCTACCCACAGCTCAGGTGCTGACTAATAACCTCCTGCGGCTGGGGGCTGCTGGCCTGGCCAGCACACCGCTTGAGGTACTAACTGAAGTAAAACATCCACACAGAGTTCATGTGTCAAAATGCATACAACAGCATAAAGGCCCTAACCCTGTACCAGGTTTTCAACCTTTTCCCCACCCAGACACAGAAGGGATGTCCAGCTTTCTTTTTCTTTCTTGAAAGTAAGTTGAAATACAAAATGAGTGAGGTAATTGCAAAGCTGTTTTAATGCCTCCCCCAGGTAAAACAAAGTCACCTGAAGTGGCTAACAGCTCCAGGGCAGCCTAAATGGATTCCAGGGATCTGAGAACACAGGCAAGGGGGTGTTTTTCCAGATGGGCAACAGAGTAAAGTAACATTACATATTGTTACTTATGTTAACCTACAGTTACCACATTGTTAACTTACAGTTAGCAAATTACTATGGATATACTTCCCAGCACAACCCTCCAGATTTGACCTGGAAACAGCAACAGGAAGTATTTGGCTGTACTTTAGTCATCATCAGCAAAAAGAGAAGTCTCACATTTCCTCTATGGACCAAACATCCAATTTAAAAGAAATCTCTTTTATGGGTGAGCCACTAGCAAATGTCACAACAGGAAGGATACTGAGAATCCACACTTATTTCCTTTTTGCTGGAAAATTATGAATTCTGTTTATGAGTCCCTAAATTACATCATTTTTTTCCCAAAAAGAAGCAAAGTAACTTGTAGAATGTGCCTGCTAAGTCCTACCTCAGAACTTGTTAAGTGGGGAATAAGACTGTCCCCTAAGAATAACCCTATGAAATCAATACAAAATAATCCAGATGAAGGATTTGCAAAAGGAGCTAAAAGCAGTGCACACCAGCATCTTCCTCAGTAAAATCTCCCAAGGAACAGAAGCATGCTGAAAAGCAGCCCTGCTGATTCGCCTTTGTCTTTGCTGCTTCAGCTACAGAATGGGTCCAAGGCCAGCAAGAGAGAGAGTAACCGGGCTGAAGCTATAAACATCTCCAAACCAAGGACACTGTCAATTAGCAGTGGGCCCCATCCACACAGAAGCAGCAATGAAGAGGGGAGAGAGAGCTGGCAGTATCTGTATAAACACTGCTGGGAGGTGCCCTGGTTTGAGAACTCAAGAATCAAAACTGAAACACAGGGTCCTGACACAGAACCACCATCCCTGAGGTTCAGAAGAATACCCACAGTGGCTGCCCAACGTGGCCCCAGACTGACCCTTGGGTCAGATGCTCAGCAAGCAAACTAATGATAATGTAACTTCCAAGATGATGTGCCTATAGGAAAAAAAAAGTGCTAATCAAAAACGTGTGTTCGGTTCACTTGGTAATTATCTTTTTCAGTCTACATGGATAACGTTCCTGGTTTTAGATGGTTTCTTGTGACTTTTAATTAACCAGTCCCTCAGAGCTCAATTTACTCTGGGGACACTAATCGGTGAATTTTTCATCCTGCAAGCCAAGGATCAGCTTTTTCTAGGCAGATGCTTGCTGGGTCCCTGACACAACTTCTGAGCAACCCTCTGACCCCAAGATCTTCCTCTGTTCCAAAGTGTGTTTTCTGCAAACGGCAATGAATCTTTATATAAACTGGCCATTTCTATCTTCAAAGAGGCAGGAGTTTCTGGCAATTTAATCGATATGCATTTCCACCCTTCCCCTTGCCTGGAGATATTTTAAGGATCCCCCAATTCCAGTCTTTTATGCTATTTATTAAACACTATCATTTCATCCATAATTGTGACAGTCTTCCCCTGCCCCCAAAGAATTACATATGACATTTTCCCCTTTTCAGTAGGAAAATACTAAATTAAAATGAAAAATTTCCCCAGAATTTCTCAAGTTCTCTGGAGTGCCACAAACCCAAACTGAAGATCGCAATATTGTAATGGGTAGAAATGTGGGGTTTTTAATCTGGGTGAATGCTACATGGGTGTTTGCTGCATTAGTCTCTGTCTATTTTTTAAAAGTTCGAAACAGTCCACTATTTTAACGTGGCCTTTTTAGTGACTTAACACAGTGCTTTGCACTTTATATATCCTCACATTTTTTGAAAACAGTAAGATTAAGTGAATAAATGTAACAAAGTCTTTTTAATATATTTGCAGTAGGTTGATGAGCTAAGCCACCACCGTACTTGATGATAACTAGATGAATGTAGTCCCTAATTTTCCCTTATTCTAAAGTAATGACAGATCAAAGAGCTCTCTCTAGGAGCCAAAGCACAAGCATATAAACAAGAACTTTGGTTTTTATATACTGTCATCGTAGATAAAACTTTGAATTGAGAAATTCAAGTTTGATCTAAAGGTTCCTTTTTTTCTGGTAAATTCCCTCAAAATGAAGGATTTCAAGGTCAAAAGTGGCAAACAGATGCCCAGTGAGGACACGCAAACCGGTGGCCTGGGGACCCATACCTTGGGCAGCAGGGTCCGGGTGGAACTCGGGCTCCTCTTCTGGAGGGTTCTGCAGGAAGTAGAGGGGCTCGGGCAGCATGCTGGAGAGCTTCTCCTTCCCCAGCACGTGCGTGCTCAGGAGCGGGCTGACGCTCCGTTTCACTTTCTCCCTCCGTTCATGGGCCATAATTTTTTTGGTCCGAGCCTTGATGTTCTCCCAGCACTTCTTCAGCTGTTTGAAATCGCGCAGGGACACGCTGGGCTGAGAGTTGTACTCGTGGGCCAGCGCCTGCCAGGTGCGCTGCTTGAGGGCAATAGTTCGTGCGTCGCTTTTCTTACATTCCAGCACATATTTGTACTTTTCTACTAAAGCAAGCAGGATGCTCTTTTCCAATTCTGAGAAGTATTTGGCAGGTTTTATAATTTCGTTGTTTTGCATTTTCCACTGTGTTTGTCCTGGCCGTTAGCTAGCCTGTAAGAGGAAGCTTGAGATAGTATTTACTAATTCCAGCAATAAAATGTCAGTAAGTTGCATACTAAGCATAACCCCTGACTTTGGTTCCTTTGACTGAAAGACAGCACTGTCTTTCCCGTTAATGTGACATTATGCTGTTCTCAGGAAAACAGACGTTTACTACGATGGAATTTTACTTCAAAGTCAACCCTCCGTTGCAGGACTTGGCAGTTCTGTGAATATCTGGTCTACAAGAGTAAAAAAAGGAAGAAAAGCTGAGCATTTCTCTGGAACTCTAATTTGTTAATTTATTTCTGTTTAATGTGAGGGAACTGATAATTTTCCAAATTCATAATGTTGGGCAGCTGTTGAACTAAACAGCTTTCTCAATGTTTTGTCACAGCTGAAGACAAGGGAAGCCAGTGTGTAACCAAATATAAATGATAATCATCACTTATTCATCATCATCAAAGGTTCAGAATCATCAAGAAACCACCCAAACACCTGACATTGCACCATGATGTCTGTGACCTTGGGCAGGTCCAGGCTCCTAGAGGACCCTTGGTTTCTTTATCTTAAAAAAAAAAGTGGGGGAGATGCTTAGAGCCTGTGATCCCTACAGTCGAGAGCTACTTTTTAAAGTGCACTGTCCCACATCAATAATTCATATACTTCAGGTCAGAGGGGAAAGTGCCTGGCACTTACAGGTGGAGCCCAGCGCTCTCTTCTCCACTGGAGGCGCTAAGGGTTGAAACAGTGAAGTGTGCTGCCCAAGATCACAAAGATGGCAGCTTGGGAAGTCAAGAGCCTGGACTGTCCTGATTGTCTGGTGTTAATATTATTTTTTAGCACACCAAGTAATAGCTATTTTTATTATACACATTTCCTTCAAATATTTGTTCACATATTTAAGAAGTTATCAATTACTTAAAATTTTTAAAAGTCCTACATTTTTGCCATTATTATAGAGTTTACATACTTTTTAATTAGTAATAAAAATTGCATGAGTTTAATATACATATATTTGATAAACATATACATAGTGAATGATGACTATATTCAAGCTAATTTTCATCTCCTCTCTTAATCCCTTTTCAGCAGATGAGAGCCCTTGAAATCTACCCTCATAGCTTATGCCCAGTATTCCACTGTGTACTACTAGCTATAGTCACCATGCCTGCACATCAGCTCTCCACACTCATTTACGGAGCTGCAGCTCTGTACGCTTTTCCTAACATTTCCCCATTTCTCCCACCCCCAGTTCCTCATAATCACTGTTCTGCCCTTGGCTTCTGCAAGTTCAACTAGTTTGGTATTCTTAGGTGATTCCAAATTACTCAACCATGATTCCCTCAGGTCATCATGTCATCCGGTTCAGGGCTGAGCCAGCATCTTTCACACAATACATGCTAAGTCTTACGTGTTCTGGGATGCCACACTCTTCCTTTTTAATCACCAGGAAGCCGCCTACAAAATTAACCTCTCACATACACCATGGTAAGAATGTCGCTAAGCAACGCTGCACATAGAAATAAAGTGCATGTTGTACTTGCCAAAGGTCAATACCCCTGTTTCTTACATTCTCCAAGACTGATTTTTTTCAGAACAGATAAATATCAAGATACTGATGAAGCCATTTTATACTGATCAACCTATATCAAGAGAATTAGGGACCAATTTGAAAGGACATTTGCACATCAGCAAGGGTTATGGGTACCGGCAGATTCATTTTTCTCTTGATTTTTGTGTATGTGTGGAAAGTTCCATAAGAAAATGTTGTGTGTGTTGGAGGGGGAAGCTATAGCTTTTAAATTTATGGCATATTGATTTAAAATAACAATATTACAAACCAGCTATTCACATACTGTACCTAGGAAGGAAGGGGTTACCATAGTAGCTGTGAATACAAAAATCTGTACATCAGAGGCTGAAGGAGACGAGGCCATATCAAAATGAGTCCTGAAATTAAAGCCAAGAAGCCTGTGAGCTTTACATGAAGGCACCAAACCAGATCCCCCACTACATACTACCTCATCCCCAAAGTTAAGGTTAGATGAAGACGAGTGTGTCTAGTCAGCATCTCTATATACCAGTTACACATATTCATTGTGGATAGAGCAATAATAGCGATAGACAGACTTATAAACCTATTAAGGTGATTTGACCCTCAGGTCTTGGGTAAAACTAAATGAGGAGAATTTATCTTTGGGGGTTCTGCTTCTAGCCCCTAATTTCCCAGGCATGTGCTAGAAAATCATGTTGCTCTAATGTCTCTATGCCCCAATCCAGGCCTATTTTCCTCAATAGGCAAACTGAATGTTCTTAAACTATATATTCTAGAGGTCCAGAGCAGACTTCTGATCCAATCCCCGACCCAACTCTGCCCCAAGGGCTATCAGCATGCCTACCATCCTCCATGCCCCCATGCTTTGTAAGGATCATGACTACATGGAGAAGCCTGATTCACAAATGAATCATGCTAATATATATTTTATTTTTCTTTATAAATATTATACATTATTATATGTTTATTCCTTTTAGATCTAGCTTCCTATATTTCTTCAAAATCAATCCCAGGACTTGATTACGTGACAATGAGCAGGAGAAACAGGGTTCAAGGGCGACAAAGGGTAATCAGTTTTTACAGGGAATGGAGGGAACACGTGGGCACACATACAGGGGAGACTTCCTCTGCAGGTGCTTGGTGTAATTTCTGAGCTACTCCCACCTCGGACCACAGCCACACAGTCCACCAATGGCTTTCTCGTGTCCCTGGCTGCCTTGTGACGTGGGCCATTGTCTTAGGGCAGTCATGCAGGAGTGCTTCTTTCAAAGCCTTCAGCACAGGTGCACAGAGAGGCCACACTGGTTGCCACAAAAGATGAAAACACAAGATTTCTGTTGCATTACCATCTTGCTCCAGGAGTGGTACCAGTTTGCACACCTACGATTAGAACCTGAGCCTGTCAGTTTCTCACTTGATTTACTCTTCCTATGAACATTTTCTTTTATTCTATGCCAACTGTGGAGTTGAAAACAATGTTAACTCATTGTTTAATGATAGATGAATTCTAGCTCTCAGGCAAACAAATCACATTCTGAACAAAGTTCCTGTGATATTTGGTGGAATTGAAATTACATGGAATTCATTCCAAGCAATTTAATTCTTCCTCATACTGTGCGCAGTACCACTAGCTTCCACCAGGTGGTAGCAGGCTCGTGGGGAGTTTATAGCTACAAAAGATCTTGCCCTAAATGTGGGCGGTTGAGACTTTAATAACAATAGCAGATAATTTTTATTGAGACCTTACTGTGCGTTAGACACTATACTGAGTACCTAATATACACTACATCATTTAATCCTCCCCAAAATAGCCCCAGAGGCATCATTTGTTACACAGTATTTTCTGTTAAAAAAAAAAATAAACTTTATTAAAAGTACCAGAAGAAATTATACAATGGTTCTCAAAAGCAAATACTCAGAATTACCAACACCTGGGGACCATTCATGGCCTATTAACTAAACTGTTATTTAATCACTAGCTAAGTAAACCCAGAGTTACCAATTTACTTTGCTTAATTTTGCAGAACAGCAGGCCTCCCTGGGCCATGTGGCTACATTCTACAGGCTACTGAAGGGATTTTGTACCCCAAAATTCCCCTATGGATCCTTAACAGCCTTGTGAAGGAGGCTATTTATCCCCCTCAGCCAATTATTATTCCTGTTTCCCAGATAAGAAAAGTGAGGCTCAGTGCGCCATGGCCACACAAATACCGAGTGGCCCAACTGCGATCCAAACGCAGGTCTGACTCCAAGGCTCAGGCTGCCCTGCTCCGCTCAGTTCTCTCCCTTCAGACCTAGTACCAGCTTCTGGCATCCCTGCTCAAGTGGCATGTGTAGGGTCAGAGAACAATCAGGTATTTCCACCCTCCCACCACTGATGATGGACACCTGCGGTGCTGCGAGCATTCCAGGGTGGGCAGGCGCAAGTGGGCGCACCTGAGTTGGACACGGGCTTAAATGGGCGGCGTCATGAGGACACCAGGACCAACAGAACCATCTCGAACCTGCCCAGTGTGCCACCTTTCCTGCCACTACACATGTCAATTTGCAATCTGATGGTCAGCATGGAAAGATCTGTCCATCTAGCTCCATTTGATGGCTCCTCCTCCCACCCCATTACCTGATGGACAGAAGAGAAAAGCAACTGTAGAGATAATATGGAGCCTTAAAATGGTCCCCACCTCAGGGGACTGCAGACACTCTGCTTTGAGCACCTGACTGAGAGCTCTAAGTAAGCAAGGGTTTCCCAAAGCAAGAGATCTCCAGGTGAAGCTTATTTATAGAAACTTCCAGGCTAGAAAGCACATTCTAGCTTAAAACTGCCCAGCAATGTCCACAGTTGGTTGGACAACATAACAAGCCTTCTCTGCTGTATCAGCTTTTATTGGAGCTTTCCCTGCCCCTGACGCTACTCAGTAGGGAATCATCTTGTGTGTGGTTCTGCTGGATAGAATGTTCCTGTGTTTATGCAAAGTTGTAGTCCAACAAGCAGCCAGGTGACCCTCACAGTGGGCTGGAGGCAACCATCTAATGAACAAAGACATTGTTACACAGGCATAAGACTACCCACTGTGCAGAGAACGAGGATCATGCACCATAAAGCCATCAGCACACTGAATGCAGCAATAAAGTAAAAACTGTCAAATAAAATAGCAAACTCCAAATGCAATGGAACTTCCCATTGGGCTAGGCCAACACCCAGACAGGACTACATAAGGACACAATATTATAAAAGAACAGAGGTGAAACAGTGGGCACAATTCCCAAAACATTAACATCGATTAAAACATCAGAAGATTGTAATATGTATGTAGGGTCAGAGAACTATCAGGTCTTTCCACCCTCCCACCACTAGTATAATGATGGACACCTGCAGTGCTGTGTGCATGCCTAGGAGGGCATGCGCAAGCGGGCACACCTGAGTTTGGACACGGGCTTGTACGGGTGGCGTCAGGAGGATGCCAGAAGCGAGAGTACGAAAGAGCAGCAGTAGAAGCAGAGAGGAGAAGCAGCCGAGAGGGTGAGATGCGCCAGGGGCTGGGAGGCCTGCCAGCCTCCCGGCCCCCTGCCACCCATGCCTGCCATGTACCTGGCCACCTCTGACAATAAAATGCATAAAAGCCACCGAGGGCTCCAAGACTCTTTCCTTTACCCCCCCCCATCTGCTAAGAACCATCCAGAACCTGCCCAGTGTGCCCCTTTCCTGCCACTACAATGTGCATTTAATATTTACCTTAAACAGTTCATCTACTATAGACTAAATATATCTCTTCCAAATTTATTTGTTGAAGCCCTAACCCCCAAGTGGCTGTATTTGGACAATGCCTCTAAGAAAATAAAGTTAGGGCCTCCCTGGTGGCGCAGTGGGTTAAGCAACGCACTGTGAAGCAAACAGCAGCCACTGCAGCACGAGTTCGATCCCTGCTGCCGGCCAGGGAGGGGACCCACATGGCGCAGCAGACCTCTCCTGCCTCGCCCGCTGCTCCCCTCAGCAGTGTACTTCCATTGATCTGCCTGTTCTGCTTCCAGCTCTCTGTGGTGAATCCTCTCACCCCCCACACCTCTGGCCTGTACCCCAGTGCTTATATGCATAAATAAATAAATCCTTAAAAAAAAAAGAAAATAAAGTTAAATGAGGTCATGGGGGAGTCCTTCACTGGGGGATTAGTGCCATTAAAAGGAGACCTTGGGGAGCCTGTTACCCCCTCACAAAGAGGTCACGTGTGCACAGACATGGCAGCTGTCTCCTCATCAAGAGCAGAGGCCTCAGAACAAAACCTACTTTACCACGACCTTGATCTTTGACTTCCTCACGTCTAGGGCTGTGAGAAGCACGACTCTGATGTTTGACCATGGCAGCCCAAACCGACTAGCACACCATCTAATGCTGCGCAGCGCGTAATGCATAAAAGCGTCAAACTGGTCCTACATTTGAGCAGAGACTAGTGGCCAGATTTTACTTCTACTGCCTTGTGGAAAAATGAGTTCTTTGAAAGTTAGTACTCAGAATAGGACCCATGACTGAAAATCTGTGGTGTTGAGACTTCTGATAGATGACAGGACATTAAGAAACTAAAAGTGACGTGAAGAATGCTCTTAGAGTAAAGGAAATGAACCAAGGCACAGGGTGCAGAAAACCTGGGCTCAAATCCTGACTTAGCGCTTACCCAGATGTGTGATTCTGGATAAGTCAATTAACCTCCAGTGCTTCATCTGTAAAGTGGGGTTAGCACCTCTCTATTCTGCTGTGTTTCCGCTGCACTACAGCCCTGCAATAGGAGTAAATGAAAAGCAGACTAGTAGCTTCAATACCTTTTAGTTCTTTCTACTCCTCCCATGCTAAACTGCTTCTAAAAGTAGAATAGTGACCCATATACAACTTAGACTCAAATACTTACTGGTTTTTATTTTATAGACATACCACTCAACAAATATGTGACCACCTCCTGCCAGAGGCTCAGTACTATTCTAGAATCTGTGGGACATACAAAGACAAGCTGAGCCTAGAGCCTCACAGTGTTTGTGTGCTTAAACTGATAACTAAAACAAGTGCGCAGTGAGACAGATTGTTCTGCCTAATAATGTGAATTTGCAGATTATTAGGAGTTTTGTTTTGATGCAAGAGCATGAGGGTAGTTTTATTTTAAGCTTAAGCCTGGATTTACGGATTACACTGAGACAGATACCAAAATAGAGGACTAAGAGCCTTGGGTATTCAAGAAAAGAGGTTCGCCTGCCTTCTTCATGAAGAAGAGGACCTTTGGGTGAGATCTTTAAGAATGTATAGGATATGAGTAGAAAGAGCTGAAGATCATTCAGATAAATAATTGATATGAAAGGGGCTGAACTAAGTGGTCACAGTGATAATGGAAAGGGCATTATAATGTGCACCGGACTGTTTCAGAGCAAACCTGACCAGGATGTGTGTGCCTGCACTGGGATGGGAGAGCAAGATAAAGCAGAAGCAAAGAGGAAACACAAGAATTAGCATTTACCTATGCGTGCACACTCCAGAGAGAAGGCTACCCATTAAGATCCAAGTGATCATTGCCCCACGAAAACCTAACAACACAGCACACCATGGGCTGAAGACAGGGCAGTGTGAGAAGCACAGGAAGGCAGACATGCCCAGGACACTATTCTAGGATTGGAGGGATCTGGAATTAAGTCCTCTCAGAATAGCTTGCAACTAGAATCAGTGCTGGAACAAGGCAGGGCCAGGACCTGGCAACAGAATGAAAGAGTGAACATGAACAGAATTGGTGGGTGAAGGGAAAGTAGCACTACTCCCTGGAGGGATGTGTTATGGCAGATCACTGCTCTAAAGGGACAAAAGGCTATTTACAGTCCTGGTTTGATGACGCTCATGTCTCAGTGTCACCAAACAAGCTTTTTTGGGAAGCAATATAGCTCCCAACATATTAAGACTAAAGCGAGACCTTAGTCCAAGACTCTCACTTTATAGATGAGGGAACAGGCTCAGAGCAAGTGAGGTGGCTTCCTGGGGTCTTCAGGAGGATCTCTTCTCCTCCTGCCCCCGACCCCCCGTGTCCTCTCTGGGACCTTCTCAACATTAAGATGCTCTCTGTCCTCAAGCCTTCAGCACGTTCCTATGTGGAAACTTGAGGGCACTGCTCTCAACGCTGTCACTTGTTTTGTGACACTGAGAAAGTCCCTCTTCTCCCTGATTCTGGATTTTTCATCTCTAAATCATCAAGTGGGTGTTCTCTCGGGTCCCCTCCAGTGCTGGCTGTCCACGAAAGCACTGCTGATACAAAGGTTTCTCTGCAACCCATTTCCCACAGTTCTCTGGCAAATATGCATAGATGGGGACACTCCAACAGAACAGTGTGATCACAGCACCTCAGAGGATGGAGACCCACACACAGGTTTAACTGGAAGTTAAGTTGTTCCAAGAGAAATGTCTAAAGCAGACAGTCAGATCTCTTCCTCTCCAGGGTAGCTCCTGTCCTCTGAAGAGTACCTGCTACACTAGTCCAGGTCCTCAATAAGCATTTGTCAAATACTTGGTGAAACTAACCTGCTTGCCGTTTGCAATTTTTACTAACTACTTTTGGTATTCTTCTATCTAAAAGCTCTCCTTTTATAAAGGATTTAGCAGAAAGAAAATCATCTCCTAGCTTTTGGTAAATGTAACTGCATGTAAGAATTTCACTACAAGGACAGTGTCTTCCTGATTTCATTTTACCCAGAGCACATTGTAGATTCCCAGTAAATGTTTGTTCAGAAGAGGTAAGATCAATCAGCCCTTACTCTTCCTGAGCCCACCTTCCCGCACACCTGCTCTCACACACTCGGCCCTCGCAGTCAGGAGGGCCACTCACCGGTACCACCTCCTCTCTCCTTTAGAGGCCTGTCCAGTCTGAAGCCTAGCACTGCACTTGTTCCTCTGGTGCTTTCCCATTTCTTCCCTTTCACCTCCCACTCAAGGCAGCCATGGAACTTGAAGTGTTTATTTTTACCATCTGTGTCTGAGTGTAGCTGTGAGCAGGACCAGCCTGTGTTTAAGAACCTCACAGTTTCCCCATAAGTTACATGAAGTCTCTCAAAAGTCCTGAGCTTCCTTCCTCTCCCCATGGCTCCATCTTAAACCACCACCTCCCTATCCCCCCTCAGACCTCTGAAATTTCCTAAAAGTCATTATTAAAGTATTATCCACAAAAAGTGTTTTTACAATACATAAGTCCCTTTCCTAGGTGTTCCCAGTCCAGCCAGCTTCTCCTCTTCTGATACTCTCTGTTCCTACCACGTTGTCAACAACCATCAGCTCTCCAGCTTCTGGGTCAGGGGTTCTGGGTATCTACCTGCCAGCAGCTGCAGACCATCCTGTACTGCTGTTCACCCATTCGCACAAGATTCTTAAAATCTTTAGCACATTGTAGATTGCCAAATGTTTGTTCAAAAGAAAGTAGGGGTTTCAGGGAGAATGTCTCTCCTCAGCACCACACATTTCCAATTGTCTTCCAGTCACCTCTGTCTAAGACAGCTGTTTATCATGGGCACCTCGGAAATCTAATTCTCTATAAAAAAACAATATGTATTCCCCAACCCCCACCTGATTTCTGATGATTTCAACTGCATTAACTTGACTGAAAGTAGAAATCTCAGCAGGTTCTTTAGTCACATATAACCAGTCAAGACCTACCTTATATTTTTCCTCACTATCTGCTCTCTCTTCTCCCAGTCTCACTGCCTATGTTTGGGGTCAGGCCCTAGTCTCCCAAAATGATTTCCCAAACCTCCAGCCCCTCTTCCATATAGCTACCAGGGAGACTGCCCTAAAACACAGTCATCTGTAAACTTCGGATTCCCGGCCCCTACCGCCTAGGGGACAGACAAAACTTCAAGTCCTCACGTGGCAGGTGAGGCCTTTCTGGACACAGCCAGGGTTACAGTGTCCTCTCTACTCCACCCTATCTCCTCGATCTGTTTTTCAACCCAGTTAGACCCAGCTCACCTTCCTGCCCCGGAACCCTGTGTTCTCCTGCTTCTGTAAGTGGGGCTCCTCTGGTTAGAATCCTTCACCCCAAGATCCATCAAGGGCTTTTTCATCCCTCAGGGTCAAGCTTCCATGAAATGTTCGTGAAGCCTTTCTCAACTAAGACCCAGGCTGTTATGTTTATTTATAGCAGTTTCCATCTAAAATGAGTTTGAGACAGCTTACAAACTATGTATACACAGCAACTAGATCAACTAGATTTTTTTTTTTTTTTTTAGGAGAGACTATCAGGGCAAAGACAAGAGTTAACAAGAGAGAAGCCAGGAGGTAATGTAGCATTCACAACCTTTATCATAAGGTCTCACCCTCCATCCTGAGTTTTCTACCCAGAATGAGTCAGTTACTGCTCTGTGAGCTCACTGACCACTGAATGTGACTGTGTTCTCACATTTCCAATATTTCTTGTAATATGCTCTTTGTGTTTGTCTCTTCAGTGGACGGAAAGTTCTTAAGGGAATAATTTCTGAGTCATCTCTGTATCCCTGGCATAAAGTATATGACTCAGCATTGGATGGGTGCTCAGCAGACATTTGCTGAATGAATATCACTAGGACAGGAAAGGGTATGTATTAGTACTAACTGAGCTCCCTAGCAGACATTGGGAAAAACATAACTTTATCCTCACCAAAAATTACAGGGTGAAGAAACAGCAGTTATGATTCAAACCCCAACTGTCTACTGCATCAAAGTAACTGCTCCTTCTGTTATGTGACCTGCTCCTACCTTCACCATCACTGTGTCCAAACATCCCCTCCAAACATGGGTTCACAATCACCCTTCTCCAAGAAGCCTCTCCTGATCACTCAGAAGAAAAGGGACCCTCCGTCTAGCCCCACCTTCCACTCAGTAAGAAAAGGACATAAATCAGGAGATCAGAAGGTTCCATCTTGGTAGCTGAGAAGGAACAGTGTTTAGGTATTCTGAAGAAGGTAGGAAGGAAATCCTCAGCTCTACCTTCACTCTGCCCCTACAGCTGTTGCTAGGCTTTCTTGCCTTTCTCTTCCCTTCTCAGGATGCAAAGTCCACCAGACTAAAACCCTGAAATAATTACCTCAGATCCAATGTTTCTCCAACCAAGTGCTCTCAAAACACACGCCTTTATTACAGCAGTTAGATCTTTGTAATTGTCTTTTAGATCTTTAGGGTTGGTGAGCACCCCATGTCGAATACATTTAAGGAATTACACAAGAAGGGCAACGATATCTGATGGACTTTCAACCATCAGAATACCTTTCAGGTGGCCTGGGAGTAAGAAGAAGCAATCTATGGGCCTCCCTGGTAGTACAAAGGGTTAAGCCGTAGCACTATGAAGCTATTGCCAGCCACTGCAGCACTAGTTCCATCCCAGGCCAGGAAGCTGACCCACATGGTGCAGCAGACTTCTCCTACTTACTTGCACAGCAGTGTATTTTGGTGCATCTGCCTGTTCTGCTCCCCACTCTGTCTCCAGTGAATCTGCTTACCCTCCTGCACCTCTGGCCTATGCCCCAGCTCTTGTATATCAGGTGCAAAAATAAATCTCTTTAAAAAAAAAGGAGACACGATCTATGATCTCTCTTAAGCATCCCGTTCCCTTCCTCTGTCAGGACGCAATCCTGGGGTAGAATACTCCTGGGGAGGTAAACTTTTGTTCCTTCCCAGTCATCTTCTTTCAGAGCTTCAGACTCTTTCCCTCTCCCCTAGTCCACCCAATCCACTCAACAATTTCATTGGTAATGCACTACCTCATCTCACATGTTGAAATACACAGCCCTGGCCCTGATATTGTCCTATCTCCACTTTTCAATATGTGACATATATACCCCTGCATCCTATAACAGCTCTCCTGATACTGCAGGAATATCTGTAATCTTAAATGTTACACCTCAGAGACACCCAGTCTCTGGAATCGCAACAGGGAGATTCAATTCTTCATCTTTCCTATTCCTAAATAAAAAAAAATATTTCTGCAACTTACAGTAGCTACCTCATAGTGCGGGTGTGAGGATTTAATTCTATAACTCGCGCCAACTGTTTAGTATGGAAGGCCTGGTACATACAAAGTGCTCAAATACAGCTATGATCATTTTCGCACATTTTCTCTCGCATTAGCACCTGCGGGTAGGTATTACACCACGCACCCCCTCTCCACCCCCACCCCCAATTACTGAACAGCAGCCGAGGCTGAGAGAAAAGGAGCTTTCCCAAGGTCAGGCGGGCAAGGATGCGTGGATCGCCCTCAGCCTCAGAGTGAGGGACCCTCCCAAGACACCGAGAAACGGAGCACAGGGGTCTTACAGGAGACAAGTGTGAAAAAGCGCCGAGAGCAGAGGCTGGCGTACAGTGGGGACCCCCAGATGGTTAGACCGCAGCACTGCGGGTCAACTGGATTCCTCCCGAACCGCTCCCCGGACCCGGAGGTCCAGAGCCCCAGGATACGGGGTGCGCCACCGAATCTCCCCGGAGTCCGCGCGCTGGGGCTTTGTACGCCGCAGGCCGGAGACACTCACCCGGTCCCCCCGCGGTGCGAGGAGACGACTGCCCGGCCTGCAGGGCAGGGGTCGCGCCGGCCCGGCCAGGACGCCCGCCATGCCCGCCGGCCGCCCCAGCACGCCCTACCCGCACCCCCGCCCGGCGGCCGGCGGCCCGGTGGGGGAGCCTCCTACCTGCAGCGGCGGCGAGGCGGCCACGGCGACCGGGGGAGGGGCCGGCGAGGCGCGGGCGCGGGCGGCCTCGGCTCCTCTCGCGGGCTGGGCGGCCGGGAGGGCCGCGGGCTCCGGAGCGCCGGGCGGCGGCGGCGCGCCCCCGGCCGGCCAGGCCCCGCCGCGCGCGCCGTGGCCACAAAGCCCGGGAGCCGCTGCCCCCTCGCGGGCCGCCCGCCGCCTGCCGATCGGTCGGCGCCAAAGAGGGCGGGAGCGCGGCCCCGCTGTGTCCCCACCTCCCCGCGCCGCGGCCGCCGGCCTCCCCAGAGGCTCGAGGCGGGGCGCGGGTGTCCCCCGCCTCCCAGCCCCCAGCCGCGGCGCTAGCCCCCTAGAGCGGATCCAGTTCCCTTTTCCCACCTTTGCGGAGGAGCTCCCGAAGGGCTTGGAAACTGTTTCATTTCCATGAACAACAAAGGAATGCATGTGTCCCAGGGCGGGGGCGGCCGCGGCCGCTAGTTAGCTCACTCCCAGACCCCTGGGTGAAGTAGGTCCTTTTTCTTTTGGAGCTTTTGGCTAACTAAAACAGCCAAGGCAGGAGTTTTGTTTTCATTTGTAGGATGTGTCACACACACACACGCACCCGCCCCCCAAACTGTATGCCCTTCCGAGGCCGGGGACTGAACCCTCTGGAGCCCACGACCTGGCTCAACGCGCTGCGAATTACCGCGCGGGTTAATGGATGCACACACGGGGACAAGCGCCCTTTATTGTCCCTCCCAAGGATGGTGGCCGGGTGTTTTCTTTTGCCGTATGTCTTGTTGGGAAAATGCCAAGCTCAGAGCAGGGCAGATAAGGCTTTTGTGTTTTTTCCAAGGTGAAATTCATGTAACATAAAATTATTTTAAAATTTTTGTATTGAATGAACATTGGATTATAACATTCTGTGGATTTCAGGTGTGCATCTTTGTAAATCAACAACTGTATTTAGTATATTATGTTCACCACGAAAAAGTGCATTCTTCACCCAACAATTGATCCCTTTCACCCAATTTACCTACCCCATCCAAAATTAACCACTTCACAGGAACAATGCAGGGGCATTTGTTACATTTACAATGTTCAAAAACCACCACTTCTGTTAGTTTGGAAATATTTTCATTAACCCTGAATGAAAACCTGTACCCATTAAACCTGTTGAGAACAACCTGGAATATGGTCTTCCCTTTGCTCAGAGCTAGGCTCACCAAACAGTCTTCACACGGGAATTGATTTCTATAGATGTTTTCATAAGAGAGGGAAATGCATTAATCATTTCAACCTCCGCAGTTTTTAGAAAATACAGTTGTCTGGAAATTTATACATTAGTGTTTAGTTTATCATCTCTCTGTTAAGATTTTAACTGGCCAGCCTCCCTAAAATCCAACTTAATATGGATAGTACAAGGTATTTTTGTCAAATTCTTTTGGTGACAAGGATGAGAGACTCATCCAAATTTGCCAGAAGAAAAGATGATTGCTGAATTTTAAATAACTCAAAGATAGGAACCTAAAAGCCACTAGGAACCAATTTTTAGCTCTCATTTGAAATCAGTTTCTGTCTCCCCTTTCTTATTTTATCAGTCTCCTTTCTTTGTCTTGTTTGACCTTTGTATGTTTTCTTCTCTCTCAGTCTGTGCCCTCTGCTTACTTACCTGCATTTGGCCATCACAGATATAGCAGCCCCTGGTAGAAACCTCCCCCATGTCTCTTTGTTCCTATTTATCCACAAAAAAGTGTGATTGGCTCAGCTCATCATTTCCAGTCAGAACACAAACTGGCAGCCTGCAAACTGATGGCTTTTGGACCCACTTCTGATGCAATCAGCTGTTATAGCACGGAAGAGAGGTATCATCTGGTCCGAAAATAGCCACTCAACACAGCAAGCACTGTGAATGGGATAGCACTAGAAGTTGGCATGGGTGGGTAGATGCACTACAATCACTCTGTTAATATGGCCATGGTTTCTGATCTAAATATAAAGATAAATAGGATAAAATGTATTTGCCATCTACTCTCTGACAATGGAAGCAGTCTGAGAGGTGTAGTTCAGAAACTGAAATATTGGGGCTTCTGGAGCAGTTTTACAGCTAATGACAATAATGGATTAAGATTTTTTAAATTGAAACCTTCCTGGAATATCTTGGTCATTATAAAACGGTAAGTGATCTTATAAAGCAAAACATGTATATCACAGAATTGTCGAGAGGATTAAATTAAACCCTTTAATTTCTTCCATATAAATATCTTCTCCTCCCCAACCCTCAATTGCATTATTGAGGCAAAGTTGGTTTACACCATTATATTTGTTGTGGGGTTATTGGTTCAACTGCTACAAATGTATGTTTTTACATCATGCTCACCACCAAAGCCCCAGTAATTTTCAATCATGCTCCAGTTGGGCCCTCCCTCTCCCACAGTCCAGCCTGCACCCTCCCTTTCTGGTTGCCTCAGTTTTGCAGTCAGATGTGAAGGGTTTGTTATTGGTTTGGTTTTGTCTGACCCTTTTTCTATATTCCAAATAGAAGTGAAGTCATCCACTTATATATAAACATTATATATGTCCTTCTGGCTTCATTCTCTATATAAATATTAACTAGCATCACGTTATGAAAGGTTAGGGTTCTGTGGTGACCCCTTCTTTAAATACAACTTCAGGACCTCCCTGGTGACTCAAAGGGTTAAGCATTGCACTGTGATGCATCCACATTCACTGCAGCACAAGTTTGATCCCCAGCCAGGGTAGGGACCCATATGGCACAGCAGACCTCTCCTGTTTTGCCCACTGCTTCCCTCGGCAGTGCATTTCAATTAACCTGCCTGTTCTGTTCCCTACTCTGTCTCTGGTGAATCCTCTTACCCCCCACACCTCTGGCCTGTACCCCAGTTCTTGTATACATAAATAAACCTTTAAAAATAAATTAATTAATTAATAACAACTTCAAACAGAACTGACCAACCTTGTCATTGGAGTCCAGGACATCAGCATATTCCACCTGGACCCAGGAGTCTGCAGAAGAGGGGCCTGCCTCCGTCATCTCCAATACACCAAGCCCAAAACAAACTGGATCTGCTAATTTTTGACTTTGGAAAACAAGATTTACTGGAAATACTGATTATAAATTTCAAATGGCAGAAACACTAATAAATTATATTTAGCAGAGAATATTTTCATGGGAAAAATTGATTCTCTTATTCTATTAATTATAATTTCAGTAATGTAAAAATTTGGAAATCATTCAACTGTTAGCAGACCAAAGAAGTAAATGAGTGTAACTCAGTTGACTCTAGAAAATATATCATCAACAAAAACTCATGAGTGATGTTGTAATTCCAATTATTCTTTTTTTATTTTTATGCATCTAAGAACTGGGGTGCAGGCCAGAGGTTTGGAGGGGAAGAGGATTCACCAGAGATAGAGTGGGGAGCAGAGTCAGAGACAGACAGGGGTTTGGAGGGGAAGAGGATTCACCAGAGACAGATAGACTGTTGAGGGGACCAGCAGGGGAGACAGGAGAGGTCTGCTGCGCCATGTGGGTCATCTCCCTGGCGAGGGACCCGGGCTGGAACTCTTGCTGCAGTGGTTGTGGAAAGCCTCATGGTGTTTCATCTTAACCCCTTGTGCCACCAGTGAGGCCCCTATTAATGTATTTTTAAAAAAGATTTATTTTATTTATTTATGTATACAAGATCTGGGGTGCAGACCAGAGGAGTCACCAGAGACAGTGTGGAGCAGAACAGGCAGATCTACAAGGCTAAATACAATGCTGAGGGGAGCAGTGGATGAGACAGGAAAGGTCTGATAACAGTACTATGAACACTTGAAAAGCGGGAGATGCGAGTACTATTATTAATTCAATGCAACCTTGATGTTCTGAGAAATGTCCTTCAGCTATTTTACAAGATATTCCTCAGTTTTTCATCTATTAGATGGGGGTTATAGGTTTTGGTGAGAGTAATGACTACTAGAAATGTTTCAATACAGGTCTAGGTAGCCATAGAAATACTACTTGCATGTATGGAAAAGGGGGCATGTACAAGGGTTAAATGCAGCATTGTTTAGTGATTAAATATACTATGGATAGATAAAGAAGTGATTAAATTCATTAAGGAATAGCCACTGTGTGAAATACCATATCTCTCAGGCTTCAGGATGTTATTAATCATAGACACTGACATTTTATGTATCATTAAGAAAGAAAAATACTCCAATTAAAACTGACACAAAATTTTCTTATCATTTGTAATTTTTACTTCATACTTACAAAGTTAATTAAGACTTAAGTCATGGGTTTTTAATCTCATATCCTGCACATACATTAAAAAGAAACTATTCATGATTCTGGAAGTTGCTTCTGAGCTAGCATGTGGCTTAATGTGGCCTTTGTGACTTCCACTATGGCAAGGTGGCCAGGGTCAGAAAGTGCAGAAGGTGATGGTGCAGCCCATCAACTTCATTTTCAGATACTTGCAAAAATGATCTTGGATTCAGGTGTGGCTTTATGGGCAAGTATCATGGGTTTTGATGAGTATATGAACCTCGTATTAGATGACATAGAAGAGATTCATTCTAAAACAAAGTCAAGGGCCTCCCTGGTGGCGCAATGGGTTAGGCAACGCACTATGAAGCAGACCACAGCCACTGCAGCACGAGTTCAATCCTGGCTGCCCTGGGAGGTGACCCACATGGTGAGACAGACTTCTCCTGCCTCGCCTACTGCTCCCCTCAGAAGTGTACTTCAGTAGATCTGCCTGTTCTGCTCCCCACTCTGTCTCTGGTGAATCCTCTCACCCCCCCCCCACACCTCTGGTATAAATAAATAAATGTGTCCACACACACATACACCCAGTGCTTGTATGCATAAAAAATAAATCTTTAAAATAAAGTCAAGAAAACAACTGGGTCAGATTATGCTGAAAGGCAATAACATTACTCTGCTCCAAAGTGTCTCCAGCTAGAAATGATTAATCAAGTGAGGAATTGTTGAGAAGATAATAGTTTGCTTTTTTATGTGTTCTTTATTGGGAGGATAGTTCTAAAACATTTGTTTATATTGTTTTGACCACCCTTATACTATTAACAGATGGCAACAAATTCTATGGAATTGTTTTTATTTAAAAAAAGAAAGAAAGAAAGAAAGAGGGCCCTCCTTGGTAGCACAAGGGTCACGGCGCAGAATTATGAAGCTGTCTGCAGCCACTGTAGCACAAGTTTAATCCCCGGCTGGGGAGGTGACCCATGGCGCAGCAGACCTCTCCTGTCTCGTCCGCTGCTCCCCTCAGCAGTGTATTTCAGTGGATTCACCTGCTCTGCTCCCCACTCTGGTTACTCCTCTTACACATACACACACGTAACTCTGGCCTGTACCCCAGTTCTGGTATAAATAAATAAATAAATCTTAAAAAGAAAGAAACTATGCATGGAAGGAATTAAGATGTATCTCAATCTTCTCTGAGTCTGAAACTACTGGACCATATTTAGACTGAGAATCATCAATATTTGGGCAACTAGTATCCATTCTGCAAGTTTTCACATCACTACTACTACCTAGTTGACAGCAGTTCTAAGATTGCATACCATTAACAATCAGAAAATGTGAATATGTATTTCAGAATAGTGAAACAAGGTTATTAGGCAGCAATTAAAGGAATCAAGGAAGTTTCACACATACCAATATGGAAAATTGTAATTAGTAATGATAAGGAAAAATAGCAAGTTACTACATATATATTTTATATAAATTTAGGAAAAGACAAAACAACTTCTGTTACTGTGGCAGACAGTATTTTGGTTATTCCGGAGATAGCCACAACTCCCCTTTACTATGCCATTTCATACTTTAGATATTAAAGGTTAGATATTACTTTTCCGGACTCCCTTGTTGAATAGAGGGGGCATGTGATACAGTTCCAGCCAATGAAGAGGCAGCCTTCCTTTCCTGAATAAAAACATAAAACTGTACAAGAAGATGACTTATGTCTTTTCCTTTCTGGTACGTGAGCACATTCTTTGAAAAGCCTTTTGTAATAATAAGAACAAAAGCCAAATGCTGTGTATGGTGAAGCCAAAAGCCACAGAATCTACAGATGCTTTCTGCCTTCTGGATCTCTCCTGCCTGCCACTGAGCTTCCTTTTGGATGAAACTAAAGAACTATTTGTTGAGTTAAATGCAAGTCCACACGACCATACTTGTGTGGTGATGAAATATCTGTAAAACAAAACATAAACTGATAAGAGGATAACTGGAGGTAGGAGTAGAATTGGGAGATGTTGAGGCACTTTAGCTTTATTTATACTTTCTGAATATTTTTATCACATAAAGTTTATAAAAAATAATAAAGGTAGGTAAAAAATAACTTGATATTAGACTTAGACAGAGGCTTACTAATGAGAATGGAACTTACCATTGGGCAGAGTGTTGGACTATGCTATTTTTTTTTCTAATGATTTAAGAACAAGAAAGACACTAAGTTTTCCATTGAGTTATCAGTGTATTTATGTTCAAAAGTGTTACTGTAGCATAATTAATTTTATCCTAGAGAGTACAAGTTGAATCATAATGGGGACCAGTTTCTTTTCCAAACAACTCACAAACTACCTTTGATATGATCTAGTCTGAGTTTATATTGGTGCTCAATGGTCAAAATTAACAGACTATATTTTTCAAGATCCACTTTTTTCTCCTCTTCAAAACCAGAACATTTGAATTTCCTGTCACTTCTCATATTCTCTGGTATTTTCCAAGGATTACAAGCATAGTAAAAGTCCACCACCTGTGCACACAAATGGTCTTGATGCGCACACACATACACACACAAACTATATTATCGTTATTATTAGGCTATTAATATCGATAATGATTAAATTAGCATTTACCACATACTGGAAATTTTTGATGTGCTAGGTACTGTCCTAGGCACATTACACACTGTCTTATTTAATATTCACAAAGTCTTATGAGATCCATAACTATGATCAGCTCTATTTTATAGAGGCAGACAAAACAGGTGACTTGCACAAGGGCACCCAGAGTTGGAAAAGACTCCAACCTGTAAAGCACCAGATCTTTGATTACTAAGCTTAATTTTGAGAAGAATAAAGGCAAAATCGATAAAGTCGTGATGGCATCATTAAATGGCTCATCAAGTAGAAGCTCAGGTCACTCCCCAAATGGCTGTCTTCGAGTACCGCCAGAGTCACCAGCACTAAAGCCGGCAGAATCAGAGGCGACTCCCATTTTGAGCCTTTCCGTATTTTTGCAGATTTCAGTTCTCCCAGCTCCGCTAGCTCCTCCCCTCCTCCAGCAGGCCGTGCTTCCAGCGCAGGCGCACAGTGGTCGGGGACCTTCTGTCAGCCGGCGTTTCCCTGGGCGCTGTTGGTTACACCAGTGCTGAGGTCGCCCCGCCAACGGTCCGCGTCGGGCGGGCCTTTACATAAACTGCTTCGGGGGCGCGAGTTTTGGTTTGCTGAATGAATTGCGGGGATTAGACTCCCGGAAGCTGGGAAGCTGCCGGTGAAGGCCCTAAAACTTTCCATTCCACAAGTGTCTCATCCACCCTTCCATTTATTATAGAATTGTGGTTAGTAACCACGGCCTGCTGGCACCCATGCACCCAAAGCATGAATACTGGGCGCCCTGGCTCCCGAACTTTATAGATATAATGCAACCTTTGGGAGCAGGGGACTGGCTGATGTGGGAGACGTTCCTCGAAACTTTCTAACCTTCTAACCTCCATACACGAGAATATGTAATGCAGTCGGAGGGAAAACGGCCCAGTCAGGGGTCCGTTCTGCTCCTTCTAGGAAAATGGCACCCAGATTGTCTCTTGACTTGCCACTCCTGTTCTCCAGGGCACATGTATTTCAGGGCTCTCGTCAGCTCTGCTTTCCAGGAGCCTACACACTTAGTGGGGTTAGGCACTCCACCATAATATAAAGATGAGATTGGGGCGCTGAGCAGAGGGGCAAATAGCCAGGGACGGGTCTGCAGGAAGCAAAGAATCCTCAAGCTGATGCCTAGGATTATCGTTATTTTCAAGGTATTTAGGGAATCACAACTCCAACCTTTTTGAACACTTGAGAAAGGGTGGACACTTACTCAGGAAACTCACAATCTTTATGTGTATATATATAATGGAAAAGTAGACTGCTGTTAAAAGGAGAAAGCAAAATGAATAATGAACAGAAAAGAACAATTTTTTTCTTCTTATTTGTACTTCTGTGACAAACTGTATAGTAATTCTCTTTTCTCCAAAGCTGAATAGTTTCTCTAGTCTGCAGCAATCTGAGCCATTTTTGCCTAAATTCCCTTTTTCCTCGATGTCTACTTCATATTACCTTTCTCCCCGCTCTACTTCTTCCCTGTCCCTACCACTTCCCCTAATAGTTGTTTAATAAAAGCAAAACTTAAGAAATGGTTTCTGCTCCCATTGTTCAGTTTCGAAACTATCCCTCTTCTTTAACTCATTCTAAAAAGTCAAACCTTTTAAAAAACTTTATTGTTTAATTTCCAGTTCCAAAAACGTTTCATTCACCCAGTCTTAAAAGTACGTAATCTAATAGATTCTCTTACACTTTCCCCATTCCAGTACTGCCATGTCCAATATATTACTAAGACTTGTCAATTTTATATACCCCCCACTCCAGATTTCTCAAACTTTTCTATCTAATCATTTCTAACTATTACCTTAACCTACACACTCAGCTGGACTATAGCTACACCTGCCTCCATTCTCCGCTAAGCAGGGTGATTTTCTTGTTATGCAAACCTTGTTATACAAATCTAACCTGTTATTGGATGACTAATACTGATCAATAATCAGTAGCTTATCTTTGTTTTAAGGATAAAACACAAAAAATGTAACAGAATCTACAATTTGGTCCTGCCAAAATCTTTATTCTCTTTGGCTCTGATTTTCTCTTTATCTTTTTTGCTTTACCCAGTGGCCTTCTTTCAGCTCTTTAAACACACCCACTCACCTCACAGGTTTTGCATTTGCTATTCCCTCAAATTACGGTGTTCTTTTCTTTACTCATCACACTCTTTGAAAATTTTTTCCAACTTTATTAAGGAAAATTAATAAATTAATTTACTACTAAGCTTAATTTTGAGAGGAATAAAGGCAAAATCGATAAAGTCGTGATGGCATCATTAAATGGCTCATCAAGTAGAAGCTCAGGTCACTCCCCAAATGGCTGTCTTCGAGTACCGCCAGAGTCACCAGAGCACTAAAGCCGGCAGAATCAGAGGCGACTCCCATTTTGAGCCTTTCCGTATTTTTGCAGATTTCAGTTCTCCCAGCTCCGCTAGCTCCTCCCCTCCTTTGACAAAATCTGCATATAAGTAAAGTATAAATTGGATGATTTAATAAATATATTTGTGGAATTGTTGCTGCCTTGTAACCCTAAGTTCCTTGTCCTTACCCTGTTTGTCTTTGTTCCTCTTTATCTTTTCTTGCAGACAAAACCAACTAATACCAAGATGGAGATAGGCGACAAAGGCTAAGTCACAACCTCATAACTACGATAAAAAGCACACCCCAAAGCATCCCCACCAGCACCATGACACAAACTTGAAAGAAAAAGGGGTATGAATGCAGTTCCTGGAAAACTCTTGCCTATTTCTCTGAAATCCTGCTATGCTGACCTTTTAGCCTCTCCACTTCCTTAATGTTCCCCCATATAAATCCCTGCTTCTACCCAATTCAGGGAGATACCTTTAAGACAGTAGTCTGCCATTTTCTTATGATACTGGCTTCTGATGAAACCTGATTCCTTCCACTAGCTCCTATATCTTCAGTTTTGACTTATGAGCAATCAAATAGATAAACCCCAAACTTGAACAGAATGATTACCAATATCAAGATAATTAACCTACCTATCATCTCATGTGGTTAACTTTTTGTGTATATGGTAAAAATACTTAAGATCTACTCTCAATATATATAAAGTAAACAAAATCTACTCAGCAACTTTTTAAAAAAAGATTCATTTCTTTATGCATACAAGAACTGGGGTGAAGACCAGAGGTACGGGGTATGTTTGTGTGAGAAGATTCACCAGAGACAGAGTGGGCAGCATAACAGGCAGATCTACTGAAATACACTGCTGAGGGGAACAGCAGACAAGATAGGAGAGGTATGCTGCACTATGTGGGTCACCTCCCTGGCTAGGGAATTGAACTCATGCTGCAGTGGCTGCGATAGTTTCATAGTGCTGAGATTTAACCACTTGTGCCACCAGGGAGGCCCCCTCAGCAACTTTTAATTTTGATAACATTATGTGTAGTCAACATCCTGTAAATTAGACCCTTAGAACTTCATCTTATAGCTGAAAGTTTATACCTACATTTCTATATCCTCCCACCCACAACTGGCAATCTGCTCTGCCTCTATGAAATCAGATTTTTTTATTTTTTTAAAGAATTATTTATTTATGCATACAAGAAGTGGGGTACAGGCCAGAGGTGTGGGGGGTGAGAGGACAAACCAGAGACAGAGCAGGGAACAGAACAGGCAGATTGACGGAATCACACCAGATTGATGGAATCACACTGCTGAGGAGAACAGCTGGCAAGATAGGAGAAGTCCACCACGCCATGTGGGTCACCTCCCTGACCAGCGGCAGGGACTGAAATCATGCTGCAGTGACTGCAGTTTGCTTCATAGTGCTGTACTTAACCCAATGTGCCACCAGGGTGGCCCCAGTTTTTTTATTTTTAAATTATACATATAAGTGATATCATAAAGTATTTGTCCTTTTCTGTCTAGTTTATTTCACTTAACATAATGCCCTTCAGGTAAATTCATGTTCTTGCAAATAAGATTTTTTTCATGGCTAAATAATATTTCATCATATGTATTCATTATTTTATGAATACTATATAGTCATATGTTCATGTATTTTATTTGAATATTCACATATCTTCATTATACATAATGATATAAACACATATGCATGTGTGTGTGTATATATATATATACACACACACATATATATCACTTTTTTTCCACTCCTTCATATGTCAACAGACATTTAGAGTATTTCCAGAGTTTGGCTATTATGAATCTACTGGAAGGAACATGGGTGTGCATGTATTTCTTTGTAATACTGATTTAATTTCCTTCAGCTATATCCCCAGGAGTGGAACTGTTGGATCATGTGGTAGTTCTACTTTTAACTTTCTGAGGAACCCCACACTGTTTTCCATAGTGGCTGTACCACTTTACATTCCCACCATTAAAGTGCTTGTGTTCAGAACTCCATTTGTTCCTCCAGATGCACGTTTCACTCATCCCTACCATGCTCTGTGTCCAAAGAGGCTGACCAAAGTCTCCCTGGCCCTCTGGCCTCCGGATGGGAGAGCAATGTGAACTGGGAGCACAGGCAGGAGTTCAGAGCCTTGAATGTCTTAGATTTTATCACTCTGTTCCCGGCTAAGGGGACAGACTGGCTGCTCCTTCCCCCAGGTGTCCACTACAGCTTTCATGAGGAGGACGTCTCCACTGACCTTTCTTTGTTTTCGGGTTCCAAGAACAGCCTGTTCCTACCTCCCTTGCCCCTTCTGGCCAAGGGGTGGCATCAGCAGTGTGATCGCATTCTGCTTTTTTACTTGTGGTTTCTCTAATCCCTGCCTACTCCTTTGTAAATAGATCTTGTGTTAAACACTACTCAAATTTCTCTCAAAGTGTGCCATCTGTTTTCCTAAGGGATCCCATATGAGACATTGCCCCAGAGAATTTTTCATGTAACTAAAATTTACATCATTCGTGTCAAAACTTTTCCTATGGGCAACAATAAAGAATATCTAATCCTTTGTATTTACATAATGAATATAGTTACAAAATAATGCTTTTAAAAAATAGAAAATACGTGAAAATATGATGAAATTACCTCAATTTTATTTTTTAAAGGTTTATTTATTTATGCATACAAGAACTGGGGTATAGGTCAGAGGTGTGTGGGGGGCTGGTGAGAGGATTCACCAGAGACAGAGTGGGGCGCAGAACAGGCAAATTGACTGAAATATACTGCTGAGGGGAGTAGTGGGCGAGACAGGATTGGTCTGCCACACCATGTGGGTCACCTCCCTGGCTGGGGATCAAACTTCTGCTGTAGTGGCTGCAGATAGCTTCATAGTGATGTGCCTAATCCCTTAGGCCACAAGGGAGGCCCTGACCTCAACTTTAGAAAACAAAATTACAACCAATGTGTGTGTATAAAAGATTCAACAGACAAGCTTCAAAATATATAGGCTCTGTCAGAGTGACTATTAAATTTTTTTTATGGTTTTCTGTAATAATATGACATTGTTGTTATGATGACAAATACATACATATTATTTTAAAATATTTTTGTTTGATCCACTTATACAAACTACAAAAATCATTTATCAATTAATTGACGTATAAGTTAAATAAGATAATGAAATTATTTGCCAATGTCCCACTACTTGGCACAGAATAAGTATTCATTATGTCTATAATAATTTATTGTTACAAAACCAGGTTTTATGTATTTCTCTACCTTACGAAACAAAATACAGAGAACAGAAATTTGTTTTTTGTGGTTGACTAAGTCATATTATTTATATATATATTCTACTTTAATCATATGATGCTCTGAGCTCAGCTTGTTCAGTCCTATACCATTTAATATACAAGAAAATGCATAAAATGGAATCATCTGCAGAGAGATTAAGTGACTTCCCCGAGGTCATAAACAGCTAATTAGTGCTCTCAGTTCACCTTTTCTCTCCTAAGACTTCCTCCAAGATATCCTTCCTTTTCTCTGGAGAAATACTTTTTTCCTGTGTTTGTCACCACCCACAACTTAGTTAATTCTATTACAGGCTTTTTCGTTAAGTAATTAAGTCTATTTCTATCTTTATCATAGTACATCATGTACCATTTTTTCCTGCTCTTCCCTTGTCTCAATTCTATTTTAATTCTGGAAATGGAACTTATCGAGTGAAATGATACTAGTGATAGACACAGTGAAGGGAAATAAAAATAATGGCATCTCATAATTTAATTTGTGGGGCCTCCCCGGTGGCGCAGTGGGTTAAGCAACACACTATGAAGCAAACCGCAGCCACTGCAGCACGAGTTCGATCCCTGCTGCCGGCCAGG